>BSBM01001239.1:120000-287500 GCA_027924585.1 Larix kaempferi
GGCGCAAAAACAAAAAAATTGAATTGAACTATAACGCTTGCGTGTTATTTGAATTTAAACATAACACACATGCGTTCGTGATCTCCTAATAACCTACACCTCCCGCGCCTACGTGTTAGCCACATTCCTATGTGGTTGGTTCGGATTTACCAAACCTATGCTATGGAATTTACTAAACCATAGCTAATTAGACATTTCCACCATTTTTCTCAATAAGCCTGTTTTTCACCGCTCTCTACCGCATGATATACATGACCATTATTGACGAAATTTTAGGCATAGATAGATTTTTTAATGCAAATTTCAAATATGTAATTTTTTTTAAAAAAATATTGAGATTTTCTATTTATTTCCTAATTTTCTTGTGTCATTACTCCTTAATTCAAAAAACATACTGTTAGTGTTTATTCCGTAACTTTTTCCTTTCAAAACCATTTTTAAAAAACATTGTATGCTGCACTAGTAGACACCGACCTCTACATGCTATAAAACATCCAGGTCAAAATGACTGCATTAAGACCTTCAAAGGCTACACCCACACTTGACGTACCGTTCTCGAGGTTTGATCACTTACATAATTAAAAATAAATAAAAATAAATAAAAATTAAACATTTAATTTTGGAAAAATAATGCTGCACTAGTGCTACGGGTTCTATACATGTATACCAGATTTTGTAGCCCGAAACCGTCATTTAGATAGTGAAAGGCTGCACCAACAAAAACATATACCTTATCATTTGCCAAAAAAATAAAAAGTGACTATTAGAAAAAAACAAAATTTGACATAGTTATGTAAATTTTCATTACTTAAAACTTATATATTCGGAAACATGACTCAAGTTCCTACATTTCATATTTTTTACTCGATGCAAGATATCTTGTGTAAGTATCTAAAAAAAACAAAGTAATTTGATCGATGCCTGATTTTTCAGTTTTTGATTGCATCTAATGCACCAAAAGTGACCCTCATTAGCTTGCATATGCCCCTCTGTCACAATATGGAATGGAGATCAACATTTTGGACCTCAACAAGGCTTGAAAGTGTTAGAAGTTGTAGAAGATAGAGGCATTGCGTCAACTGGAAGAGTTAAATTGTTTTTGCACTTCAACATGTGTTGATTGAATACCATGGAAATAAATTTTCCAATTTTTGGTGAGTATCTATTAAATATTTATATTTTTTATTTGAAACTCCTAGACTAAAGTGTAAAACTTGAACATGTATGTGAAGCATTTGCAACAATTAATTAATAAGAATATGCGAAATAGCAGAAATGACACAACTCAGAATCACTTTTATATTGATCACAGGCCACTTCGAGGGGGCGACCTCCTTTGAGCAAGCTCAATACAAATAACTTCACGGTGCCTTCAATGACCTCAACACACACTTATATACTAATTCTATGCCCAATACTATGAGTGAAAACCATGGGAAATATAATACTATGGGACAAATTACAAAGCATATGCGTCCAATACTATGGGTCAATACTATGGGCTAATATAAACGATGGGTCAACAAATACTATGGGACGACTTACAAAGCATATGCATCCAACAACAATATACTAACATAGTAAAGAGAAGGGTTGACATGGGTTCCTAACATCCCCTCTCCCTTAGAAAAATCTTTGTCCTCAAAGCTTTGGTTGGGAAAATTGCTGCAGAATCTGAAGGATTGGTTCCCCGATAGCATCCTCGAGTTGCAGTTCAGGCCACTGACGCCTTTGGAGTGCCAGGGAGGATTTCTTGGAAGGATGTAGACGAAGAAGAACCATATCAGCTGCATGAAAAATGCGCTCTGAACGGTGTTGAGCAACTTGTTGTTTTAGTCGAATTCTTGCCATGTGAAGATTGTCCTGCATAATGAGAAGAATCTGATCGCGGTTTCAAAGAATCGAGTCAATTGTCTGAATTGGGGAGCTGCTGAGGGTGTATGGAAGAAGAACTGGCAGTGCCTTTCCATAGACTGCTTCATATGGTGTCCTTTTAGACGTGGTATTGGACCACTGGAGCGCTTCTAGGAAATCCATAGAAATAGTTGGCCAAATCTGGGTAGGGATGGGAAAGAGTTCGAGTAGTCCTGAAAGGAGTGTTGTTTCACCCTTGTTGTCCTGGAAAGTACCACAGTCAACCACCATCTGTTGAATTGGCATTTTCAGTCCCTGCCAAAAGAAGTTACATTGTTCCCGGTCATACTGTTGGAGGAACCCAGAGTGCCCTACCGATGAAGAAGCATGGAGTTCATAAAAGAGATAGCCCTGTTGAACATATTGCAACCAGTTTGGAACAAGCAGAGAAATAGCTGTAAGAGAAACTGGGTCATCAAATGTGCGAGAAGGAGCATTGGCCACCATATTGTCCTTACCGTTCTTGTAAGGAATCGCATAGTCATAACCCATGAGGTGGATAACCCATTTCAGGTGTGCTGGGGAGGAGACTCACTGTTCCAGGAAATTTTTTAGACTCTGGAGACCAGTCTTGATGTAGAAATAAATCCCTTATAGGGATGGCTGCCACGTCGGTACTACATGCAAAATAGCGATAATTTTCTGTTGAGATGTAGACACAGCGAAATTCTTACTGAAAAGGTCTCTTGAAGGTGGAAAGCCCACGGGTGCAGCAAAGACACCTGCCTATCTATCCATTTAAGTAGTGGAGACCGTTGATGGGTGCATTTGAAGGGAATGGAGTTGAGCGATGACACCATGCAAATTCTTCTTAAGGATCTTTTCCAGGCGATGTGAACTGATGATGCTTAGAGACCCTGGTTGTAAGCCTGTAAATTTGTGTTGTGTCCCATTGACTGAAAATTGCATCCAAAGTTCAGCAAAATCCTATAAGACGGGGCCAAGTGTGCGTAACCATTGAATGCCCAAAACCACATCACATTCGCCTAAGGACAAGGCAAACATGTCAGAGCGCGGGTTATAATCTTCCAGAGAGATACGCACATTGTGACACTTTCCCTTGCAAGGTAAGGTGCCTCCATTGGAAACCATGACTTCAAAGTTGGAGCAAGGATAGACAAAACAATCAGCCTGTTTGGCGATCCGGGGGTCAATGAAGTTATGAGTGCTACCAGAATCAATGAGTATGGTAAGAGGGAGCTTCTTGAAGTATCCCCCGACCTGCATTGTTTGTGGGGTTGTGACACCGGTTAGAGCATGGAGAGAGATAGCGGGTGGGTTGTCCTGAGATGGAGTGTCAATAGGCGGGTGCTGAATGTCGACCTGATCATCTACTGTATCTGGAGCTTCTTCACCAAGTTCAGAGGTAGGCAAAGAATCCACATCCAAGAGATAGAGCTTTTGTTGAACACATCTATGTCCCCGAGTGAATTTCTCATCACAATTATAACAAAGCCCTTTTTCTCGGTGTTCCTTCATCTCAGTTTCAGACAAATGCTTGATAGGAGTTGGTCGAGGAGCTGGCGGGATGGGAGGTCATTGAAAACCCATATTTCAGAAGGGAACAAAAGTGGGTTTGGAGTGCTGTTGAGTTGCAAGCTTGTCTTCTTCCAACTTAGCCAAACCTAGGATTTCTATCATTGTGTTGGGATAGAACATTTTAACCTCTGACCAGATTTCATCCTTAAGACCACTGATAAAACAACTCCTGTAAAATTCATCAGACAATCCTTCCGTGTGATTGGCGAGTTTCCCAAATTATGTCTGATACTCTCTCACTATGCTAGTTTGGTGAAGTTTAGTGAGTGCTCCTGTGAAGTCGTCAAAAGCACTAGGACCAAATCGTGGCAAAAGGAGTTGGAAAAAATCTGTCCAGTTTGGCTCGGGATGAGCTTTCATGTACCAACGGTACCATTAAAGGGCTTCCTGTTCCAAATGAAAGGATGCAAGTGGAACTTTCTGGACATCAAAAGTAGTATGCAGACTGAAATATTGTTCTGCTCGGTATATCCATCCAGTAGGATCAATACCATTGAAGCGAGGAAAATCAAGCTTTGGCCCACGAAAATTGCTGGAAGAAGAGAACCCGGTGGTTGCAAAAGATTCTAGATGTTGGTTATTGTTCATGGCTGAATGCTAAAGATGGAGGTTGAGAAATTTTTCATCCAGATCTTGGAGTTTGGTTTGGATGGCTGCAAGTGCTTCCTCCATGGTTTTTTCTCCTGCGTGGGTGACAACCATAACCAGGAGAATTTTTTTTGGGGAATTGATAGAAAAACACAAACAAAAGCTACTTTAGCATAGGAAAATTTGGATTTGGGAAAAACTTGGTCTAGTAATTGGGGTTTGAGTAGGTTTTAGACACTTTCTGATGGATAGGGAAGCAAAAAATGGGGATTTCAGAAGTGGGGTGAAAGACTGAGAAAATTTGGCAGAGAGGGACAAAGAAGCAGAATTAGGAAAGGAACTTGGTGGTAAAATGTGAAGGCGATTGGGTGAAATATGAAAAAGTTATGGCAAACCCTAAAAATAGACAAATGTGGGATTTCGGGCTTTCAGAAGTGGAATTTGGGATAGGGTCTTCAGGAATGAAATATGCAGAATGGGATTGTAGGGATGTCAGTGAAGTTTCAGGGGAAACAGAGTTGAAACAAGGGAGATATGGGGATTTTTTTTTTTTTTTTTTTTTTTTTCATTCAGAAATGGATCGGCAACGATGGCGCGAAAGGGATCCGCAACAGCGCGGAAGGGATCGAAAAAACGGCTAGATCTGAAATGGCGACTAGATCTGGAACGAATTTCAAAATAGATCTGAAACAGCTGGATCTAGAATGGGTTTCAGAATAGATCTGAAGCGGCTGGATCTGGAGCGGAAGTGATCGACAACAATTCAGCTGAAAATAGATATGGACCCTAGGTATGTGCAGATTCCTAACAATTCATGGATTTCACTCGGCCACCAATGCTATCTGACGGCTTGCATATTGGGGTAGTACCCCTCACTCCATGGCTTAGGTAAAACTGATAACCACTTTGCCAGAAACGACAGCTCTTGGTTTACCTCACGGGTGGGAACTAGTCAATTAGGTAGAAGTCGTTGTCCTTTTCGCTGGAAGGTCCTCTCAATGGGCCAGCTACTTCAGGGTTCCTATGGTACTCCTCACAATGAGTTTTAGGGCTTATGCCCAAGTACTTCCCATAGTTAAGCGGATAGGGATTATTCCCAAATCCGAACCTGCAATAGATGCGAAAATAAAAATTTGGCAGAAATTTCACCCAGCGAGCCCAAGAAAGTGCTCTAA
This sequence comes from Larix kaempferi, assembly GCA_027924585.1. NCBI lineage: Eukaryota > Viridiplantae > Streptophyta > Pinopsida > Pinales > Pinaceae > Larix > Larix kaempferi. The sequence continues at coordinate 125,217 of BSBM01001239.1, forward strand.
TACCAGATGTGAAGCACCTACAACAATTAATTAATAAGAATATGCGAAATAGAAGAAATGACAAAAATCAGAATCACTTTTATATTGATCACAGGCCACTTCGAGGGGGCGACCTCCTTTGAGCAAGCTCAATGCAAATAACTTCACAGTGCCTTCAATGACCTCAACACACACTTAAATACTAAGTCTATGCCTAATACTATGAGTCAAAACCATGGGACATATAATACTACGGGACGACTTACAAAGCATATGCGTCCAATACTATGGGCTAATATAAACTATGGGTCAACAAATACTACGGGACGACTTACAAAGCATATGTGTCCAACAACAATATACTAACATAGTAAAGAGAAGGGTTGACACGGGTTCCTAACAATGTAGCATTTGTTTCAATGTGTGTTGATGGTTACGCTTGATTGTATTTCCATCCATGTTAACACCTTTATTATTAAATTAAATCGATCATTTGTATGTTTTGCAATATGCTCCATATGAAATGAAAACTTGGGATTGATTCTCTCTGTATCTTTTCTTGAAGGATTCAAGCCAATCAATATGTATTGCTAGTTTTGGTATTTATAGTCTCCGATGTCGAATCCTCCCTTCATCATTTAGAGAGGATTAAAACACTTCCTTAACATTTTCACTTTAAAAAGGAGTTCGCACTCTGAGAGGGATTTGATCCCTCTCAGAGCTTGGTAGATCCCCTTTAATATGGATATATGCTGGTGTAGGATCTAATACTTCACTTGAGTGGCTCTTCCATATATAACAAACCCTCACCGGAGTATTTATCACCTTTGATATTACCTAGTACCGGGTTGCAACACCTAGATCACATGCATTATACCACATGTTCGATGTCATATTGGACTACTACAATATTATCCACCGCCTTTATTCATTTGATAATCACCCACCATGCAGATATATATATATATATATAATGATGATCATTATCATTATAATATAATATATTTTTGTATCAATATATATAATATCAATACTAATACATATATAAAAGAGAAAAAAACATATAAAAAAGATTAAGCAAAACATAATAAAAGTAATTCATTTCCATTTAGAGGAGTTTCTATTTTGGCAGAAATTTTTTACACAATTGAATTAGATTTAACCATTTTATTATTATTATTATTAAATATAGTTTATTACGCCAAAGGCGTTCTTTCTCCGAGGGCTTGTTTCAGGCACGGTTTCCAATTTTGTCGTCCCTCTGCCTAGTGAAAATGCGCCACCTATTTTCGAATGGTTGAATGTAAGATTTTATCAAAGCTGTTCAGTCTTGTTGTGTTCACAAGGTGTCCTCTGACTTGTTGTTCTAGGATTATCCCATCAATATTTTCGCCGGTGGCTACATTTGGGTCTGTTTCAACAACTTCCTTTACTTCCCTGCAACCCTGATACCACTGCGCCTGCTACCTCGATTTATAGTATTGTTTGAAACAAGGTTTTTATGTCCAGTTATGTTTCATTATATCCCCCTTTGCAGTTTATTGATGCTATTATGTATTGGGGAATTGCTACAACTAGTCTTACTCAATATTAGGCTCTCTACTAATGAGGTATGCTTCTCTCTTCAATAGTTTCCAATAACTGTTTAAATTTATGTAATTTCTAGCCTTCCTTTGTTGTTCAAAGTCATGGCATTTCTTCAACGAGGTAACCAGAATAGAACCACCGATCTCAAGCTATCTTGCAGGTTTGTTTTGTTTCTAGCCATCCATGGCTAGAACATGGCTCCTGAGGATATACTGGCCCCATATCATAAATTGATTTTCTTTTGGACTGTTTGTGCTGGAGCGGGACAAGGAGAACCTATGTTTTTTTTGGACTGTTTGTGCTAGAGCGGGACAAGGAGAAACCAGGTTGTTTTTGGATTGTTTGTGTTGGAGTGGGACAAGGAGAACAAAGATCATTTTTTGGTGGCTTTCACATATGATTCCATGGTCTCTTGAAGGTAGAAATTTTGTATTTTTTTTTTGATAATTAGGTTAATTTCTTTTTTATTTTTTTTATATTTTGAATTTACAATGAAACCCCTCCCGACAACCACATTGCTGCAAAATAAGGATTGTGCATTTGTAGATTGAACTGTAGGTTTACATCATCAATTGCGTTTTCTTTCCCCCATTGATAAACAACGCAATTGGGGCCGATATTGATACTATGGATTGGGGTTGGGGGAGAGGGGATTCCTTGTAAATATTTGGTTTCCTTGATATGCACATAGGATGATGATTTTCATTGCAAAATATGGATTGAGGGTTTGTAGATGGAGTTCCAGGTTTGCATTATTAACTATGTATTATTTCCCCATTGATAAACATTGGAATTAGTGCCGATGTTAATACTATGGATTTCAGTTGGGTGGGAGGGTTTCATTATAAATTTATCGTTTCCTCAATACCCACATAAATGATTCTTGTCTTTGCAAAATATGGATTTTGGGTTTGCACATTGATTTCTAGGTTTGCATTATTGATTGTGTTTTCTTTCCCCCATTTCAAACATTGGAATTAGGCTCGATGTTAATAATAAATACAATGAATTGGGGTTGTGGGGGAGGGGTTTCATACCAGATTACAGATTTGAGGGGTGGGTCCTCATTGTTGTCCCTTATACAAATTGATGCCTCCAATGAAACTCTGCAAGGAAGCAATTGTAGTAGGGACAAGCCAATAAGCAAGTGCTTAGATAATGACAAACATAAATCAGATTTGCAGAGGTTGCTTTTTCTTTTGCATATTTATGTATTTTTACATTAGATATTTGCAATGGTGTTAAATGTGTGGACCCGAAAACTAAGATCTTAACAAATGAAGCGAACAAATTAGAAAGTTGTCCTTACATAAACTGGCCAGATTCCTTGTACGTAGTAGCAAGAAGTGGCTAGATTTGGGCCACGACATCAACATGGAAGAAACTGTTACATGTTTCAATCTCTCTAAGAGTGTTTCGGGAAAGTTTCAGGTAGTAAACATTATCCCCAAAATTTCATCTTGGAGAGCGTGTTATTAAATATTAGCCAGCCATTCTCTAAATATTGTAGTGTTTAATTTGAATATATTTTGAGACATACATGTCAGATGTGAAATGTCATGGAAAATGATGTGCCCCTTCAAGTTCAAGTTCTGTGTCATGTGTTTGAAGCCGTTGGCATGTATGGAGAATGGGGTGAATATGCTTTTGAATCACTTGCTATAGTGCACTTGCTTTCAAACTGTTAAAGTTGTGTTACTATTAAAATCTATATATTGTGGAAAGATATGAGCTTTTTCTTATAATAAATATCAATAAAAGAAAGAGGCATGTGGTGAAAGCTTCTGCCGAAAGAAAATAAAGTAGCTAATGAGCATATTAAACTTCATCAATTTGTATGATGTTGTGTACAACAACATGTTCTTTCATCCATCCCATGCATTTGCATACTAATCATCATTATGATATGGGTTGATATCCCATGCATTTTTATATTAGGATTAGTCAAAAATTTTAGAGGTCTTTCCACCATGCATGGATGGTGGAAGTTGGGTCATAGTGGATCCCCAAAATTTAGGTTGGATTTCTAATATCTTTGTAGTTGGTAAAGGGATCAATTTGCTATTTTTATTATAAAATAATATTGAATTATGGGGGTAAAATGACTACACCTAAATACACACTTTCACCTTCTAAGAGTGGGTGCACACCCTCTTTTCCTACCCTCACACAAATGTCCATCTTCATTCATTTAGAAGCAGTTGCAAATCTTCCTCAGGGATCAATTTGCTATTTTTATTATAAAAGAATATTGAATTATGGGTGTAAAATGACTACACCGAAATACACACTTTCACCTTCTAAGAGTGGGTGCACAAGCTCTTTTCCTACCCTCACACAAATATCCATCTTCATTCCTTTAGAAGCAGTTGCAAATATTCATCCCACACTCATATGTTTGTTAGGGTGGGAATGTGCATTCCTCACATAAAATAGGCTTGGTATATATTTGCCATGTCCTAAACACTTTCCAAATTTTCTAAGTCATTTTTCTATACTCCTTTATACTATGATCAATGCCCATGTTATTCATTGTGTCAAAACCCAAATTTAGCACTTGAGAACTCCATACCAATTTGATGAATGACCACTCCTTGATCTCCATGATTTCTTAAATTGCTTTGCATAATGGTTGTGTCCTATTTTTATATGTGGAATGTGCATTGTAATTTCCTTCATTGAAGGTTCATTTGACGATACACCATGCCCAAGTATATACACACTTGCAAAGCACTACACTCTGTTCACCAAGTCTTGGAATACTTAGCTCCTTGTGTCCATGTCCAAAATGACTCATGCACAACCTCCAAAGGAATTCCCAAGACTCGTGTATCCATTGGTTTCAATTCTCCTACTTGGATAATGTCCAATACAGTCGTTTCCATTCGTTTTGCTTCATGTCAAGTTGAGACAATCTCCATCAAGCTTCCTATGCATGTACAACCAAACTCAGAACTCTTGCATGCAAAATAAGGAATCATTCCCACAAACCAAGGCACTATTATTCATTGTGCCCATGCACCATGAAATGTCAAATTTATTGTCGAATCCATCATGCAACTTCTATAATAAACCCCAATGACAAACCTCGTCTCACTGCCATACTTAGCCAAATCTCTTTGCCAACTCTTTAGCACATAGGTATTCTTTTCCATTGTGCAAGACCGCCCAAGGAGTTCTTGTCCAAACTTTCAACCTACAATGACAACCAATCGAAGCCTACAAATGACCATCTCAACAAATGGGAAAAGGTTCCCATTACCAACTCCAATATAAGGGCAGTCCATCCTCCCCGCTTAAAAGTATTGTTGTCCTGAACAACATCTCCAACAACTTTTTGTTCTCCTAAGTTTGTTGATAATAATGTCACATCCATTCATGATTGAATGCTTTAAACGCTTCACAATGGAAATATCATAATCATCATGCAACTGCCCACTACTCAAGCTACCTTTTTAACTAAAGTGACAACCCAATTCTGCCACACATTGCTTCTTGGATGTGAACAACATCTCCAAAAACTTTTTGTTCTCCAAAGTTTGTTGATAATAATGTCACACCCATTCATTATTGAATACTTTAACCACTTCACAATGGCAATGCCAGAATCATCATGCAACTGCCCACTACTCAAGCTACCTTCTGAACTAAAGTGACAACCCAATTCTACCACACATTGCTTCTTGGATGTGAACACCACACATTGCTTCTTGGATTCCAACATTGTTGTCGCTTCTTTTATTAACATGACAAATCAACCTTCACCAACAACTTACTAAATTGTCCAAAGTTTCTACTCTTGCTACAACTCAACATTTAATGAAAAGGTCACTTAATTGTCTAATGTTGTTGCTATTGATGCAACTCAAATTTCATAAAGAAGGTCACTCAGCTGTCCAACACTACATTTCTCAAATTTACTATTTCTTCAATACCTTGACCAATATTCCATGCTTCTATACATTGTCTATGCTCATGTTCTGAACTAATTGGATGCTAAGTCCAATTGTCACACACAAACCCATGATAATTCACTTCTTCATGCCCAAAATAGTTAGTTCCATCTACAACTTAGTCTTCTGTACAACTCTATTGTACTAATGAAAGGTCTCCATCCCTTCCTCAATATTGTCAAGTCACCAGTTTGCAACTAAACAAAATCTCCAGGGCACCCATGCTCTGATGTATCCATGTCAACTGCCCCACTCTTAGGAAGATGGATACCTAAAACAACCTCAATCCAAGTAACATGACATGTTCTGAACTAATTGGCTTATAAGTCTAGTTGTCATAAACAAAACCATGATAATTCATTTCTTCATGCCCAAAATAGTTAGTTCCATATACAATTTAGCATTTTGTACAACTCTATTGTACAAATGAAAGGTCTCCATCCCTTTCTCAAGACTTTCAAGTCACCAATTTGCAACTAAACAAAAATCTTTAAGGAACCCATGTACTGATGTCTCCATGTCAATTTCCCCACTCTTAGGAAAATGGATGCCTAAAACAACCTCAATCCAAGTAATAGGACAACCAATATAGATTGCTGTCGCTAAAATTTTCATTCCACCAATAAAACAAAATCCATTCTTTGTCTAACTCTTAAACAAGCTCTCCACTCTCATTGTAATGTACATAGGGTATTGAATTTTAAACTTCCATGTGGCATAATTCTTTCTGTTGAGCTTGTTACCATCGAATAGAATATTTCCAGCAATATTCATAGTCGATATTTTGAAGAAAAATACAATGGTTTTTGGCCAACAAAGAACCTTTGAACATAAATTAAATTAAGAGAAAAGATTGAGAAGACATCTTAGATAATTTCAAGCAAAAATTTGTCCCAAAAATTTTCCTAAGAAATATTGTGGTTGTGGGTTTATTTGCAAGCAAAATCTGAAGAAGCCATGAAGGGAAAAGTTTTAGATCTTGTTTCTTCTTTCTAGAAGTTTTTGAATTTCCTTGATCTGATATTGGATGTTAAGGTTATGCCTGTTTTACGGAGAGGTATTTTCTAAACTAGCAATGGATCTTCAAATTTTTTCGGATCTCCCTTGCACTTCTTTCAAGATAAAATGAACTAAAATGCCACAAAAACATATGGGCCATAATACCATTTGGAAAATAAAGAGAACATTTTGAAGAAATTAGAACAAATATTCCACCAAGGAAGGTATTTCACCCTAAAGAATATATCTTTCATTAATGAGAATACATTTATGCCACAACAATATTTTACTGAAAATAAGGTCAAAGGCTACTCCAAATATTAGTTGTAGACTACACTTCATAGTGTGATAGATGGTACAAGTATGAGAGAACATGGGAGTTACACCTTACATGGTAGTTACAAACATCATAAGAGAGTAATCTAAAAATTGTATATGACATATGGAAGTCTACTTTAAGTCTATATAGAGTGAGGACATGTGGAAGATGAGTTATAAAAGGGAGAAGGATACCACCTCATGCCCCTCATTCAAATGATAGTACCCCACACTAACTTGGGATATTAGAAATACCAATCCTAAACATAGGAATTAAACATTATTTTAACACTTGGCAGAGTTGGGGAGTCTTGTTTCAATGGTTCATCATTTATTTGAGGCAAATAGTGCAACGATACAAGATGGTCAAGTAGGTCAATGAGTCTCTATTCTCTTAGATATTTTACAAGTTTCGGTGCTGTAATTATGTTCTTGGCCCATTAGCTCATTGAATAGTTTTCTTAATTATTATATAGTTGGTTTGCAAGGTCTGTACTACCAAAATGCTCTCGAATTTTTATTTTCTAAAACACATGACATAATTACAATAAATGATTCTCTTAATCTCTGTTTCATCCATTTCTCTATTTAGAAATGGGTAAGTAAAATTCCTACTCAAGCAATCTTATTTAGTCCATTCTTAGCACAATAAAAAGTCTTCCATGTTGTAATCAATAACTCCAACAATATGGCCTATGTTTCAGTGAATAGCCTACGTATGATCCAAGACATGACATATTTATGTTACTTACAGTAGTGATGCTCCTCATCTTATGGTATCTTGGTCGAACTCGAGGTCAAATTCACTGTCTTGGTCAAACTTGCCAAGTTTTGATGAGTTCCACTGTATGTGAGTGAGTTTGGATCAAATGAGCAGATTTCGTTTGTTTTGGAGTTGAGATAATAAGCTTGATGCGTGTTTTGCAGAGTCAGCAGGTCATGTTTCCATGGTCCCCTTGACTAGGGGTGTGCCACCATACAATCCCTTTTTTAACACGATCTAAATTTTTGTATTTTTTAAATTTTCTCATTGGAAAAATATTTATTTCTTTACTGTGATTTTTATGACATAAATTTTGTTCATTATTCATGTTGCATACTTTGTATAGCTTGACTGGGCTTAACAGTTAAGAACATGTGTTACCTCCTTGGAGGTCACAGTTTTGAATCGTAAGCAGTCAAAAATTAAATGCTACACATAGGGGTCCCTTGTTCCAAAAACAACGGGGTCTCAATGTCTCATACATCAATTTGTTGTTTGACTATTAGATTATTATTATTATTATTATTATTTCCAGCATTACTGTTTTAAAAATGATTAAATCTAGGTGGTTTGATATAATGTGTAACACCATCTTAGTGGTAGGGACTCTAAAATTTCCTCCATGTTGGATAGGAAAGATTTTATATTTTGGTTTGAGTTAGTTTTTAACTTCCCTTTTGTTGATGGATGCTAAGGTTCACTTTGCAGCAACAAAAGATGCAATAACTAAACATTTCAGTCATTGTGCAGAAGTGCTTAAAGTTATCATTCTAATTGATGCTGTAACTGGGTAGTCTAAAGGGTAAACCATGATTTCATTAGCTTGATTGATTCTCTGAGCACTGCGATGTATATATTATATTTACTTTGTTTAACTAATGTGTTTTTTGCATGGAACTATAAAGCTAGTATTAGAGTCATGGAGGTTTGTATTTGGGCTGAATGAAAAATAACAGCATCACGGGTTTTAGGGCAAAAGCCACGATGGGCATCATGGGTTTGAGCCGTGAAGCCGCGATGTGCAGCACGGAAAAAGGCCGCGAAGTCGTGATGTGTAGCGCAGAAAAAGGCTGCGAAGCCGCGATGTGCAGCGCAGAAAAAGGCTGCAAAGTGCAGCGCGGAAAAAGGCCGCGAACCTGTGGCATGCAATGCGGAAAAAGGCCGCATGTTCGCAATGAGCCGCTTGATTGTCGGGCGAAAAGTCACGATGCGAAAAACGGAAAAAAGGTCACCGAAAAGTGAAATTTCGGTGTGTTAAAGGCTACAGAAAGGGACAATAGCTAGGGCAGCAATGAATATGCTGTCTAGTATGGCAGATCTACTAATTGGAATGGTAAAAAAAAGTAAAAACCTAATATCTAAAGAAAAAATTTAAAGCTCGAAACCCAGTGGAGTCGCCAAAAAAATGTTGCTTGGTTTTTCAACCAAGCATGTGCAAGTATGCACCTATTAACTTGTAATAGCAGTCTTCGAATAAAAGCAAAAACAATTATAAATCTAATCTAACATTAATATGTGCATATAAAAAATAGAATTAAAAACGATTAACAGAAAGAACAAGAAATGTAACAAAGAATGGTTTTTGTATTATGATACCTCAAATGGTGAGGATGTTTGGTGTTGAGCAGCTCCAAGGTTGAGGTGCTCTAGGCTCCAATGGTCTCTTCTCCAAGTTTGCTAAAATGGTCAAAAGAACTCAAGAGAGATTTTGACAGCATGAGGATAGGATGGATAATGGATGGAAAGTGAGGAGCCCATATCACCTTTTTATAGTTTTTGGTGATGGGAAATACCATTATGGTTTTAAGGAAACCAATGGTATGGGCCAACAGGGTTTAGGTCTCTTTTTCCCTCTTTTTTCCTTTTTTGAATATTTTGAATATTTTTATTCCCTTTTAATATTTTTTGGGAATTCTGGACCCTTTTTGAGGGTTTTTTTGTGTTTTTTGAGGAAAAATATATATTTTGAGGGGGAAAAGGTGTATTATGGTCTTTTTGGTGACCTTTTGATGGCTTTAGAGGCTCAAATGGTGGAAAAGTGGACAAATGGATCATGTGAATAAGGGAATGAGCTAGTGAGCACTTTTTGGGTGTTAACAGATTGGCCCCTGATGTGTGAGGGTAGGAGCTCATCGTATGGCCGATAGACATCATAGTTCTTTTGTCTTTTTCCTGGGGTTTGGGGAAGAGAAGAGACCGGTTGGAGACTGGAGCAACGACCCCTTGGAAGCTGCAAAAACTGAAAAATATTACATAGCCTCAAAATGAATGAGGAATAATCTCTGACTATGGACTAGGTGGGCATACCCATGCTCGTATCAAGACATATACATCACAATTAGGCCCATGAAGGGGGGCCTGAAGAAATACATAAAAATATGATGGTGCATCATAATGGTCCAGAGGGGACACAATGCTGGGACATACTCATGGTCATATCATGACTGATCTGAATAACTGATACACTGGAAAAAAGGCAACAACCGTTCTGAAAAAGGTATCAGAAGGGTTGATAAACTGCTGAAACTGAAAATTGTCGCCAAGTGCAACCCGGATATCCATTGGAAAATGTAACTGGTTGTATTCTTAATTAGACTCTCATATGTGGTAGAGTCAGATGATATCCGGGGTCTTCAACAAATAACTGAAAGGACCGATTCCCTGAACGAGTCTCAATGATGCGATCAAGGTGTTGAAGTCGAGCATGTGAGAAACAATCATTTGGAGAGGCACTGAGGACTCCTTTTGAAATGATTCGTAGGAACTCATCATAAATGGTGATGAGTCCAAGGCACAGGGACCTCTAGGTCTATCCTATGGAATAAATTTGGTTGGCGTCGACAGAGGGAGACTAGCAACTATCAAGGAAATGATGTTTCCTTGATAGGAGTGTGAGGTGTACAACCGAAGTGTGATAGTACTGATGGTAGGACTGACATACTGTGGGGATGGGAAATAACTGGGGTCATAGAGTGGGTGGACTCAAACTTCCTTTGTTCAGAGCATGATGATATGGTTGACCTGGCAGCGTAGGAAACTGATTTGTAGGTGCGGGGATCATAGCTTTAAGGACTGAAGGGTATGTATTGTAGATTGGAGTGACTTTGGGGGGACAAGTTGATGGATGTTGTAAAGGGATTATCAGGGTGACATACTGCAGAATACTCTGAACAAAGGCGACCAAAATGGGGAAGCTGCCATATGAGTAGACATGATTTTTCATGGCGCCGAGAAGCACCGTTGGGTCCTTCTTCGTAGTTTTAATGAGCTCCAAGAAGGGATAAAAGTGTGCTCTAAATGGTTCTATCCTGTGGATTTTGTTTGAGCCCAGGACTGTTCATGCTCGTGAATGCTTTCATTTTTAAGGAGTCTGAAAACAATAAGAAGACTCTGCAGTGGTGGTGGAGTACTGTCCTGTGCATTTATATGAGCCCAAGACGGTGATTGATCGTGGTTGCTTTCATCTTTTGAGAGTCTGAAAGCGGTAAGTAGACTCCATTGGTGTTCTTTTTTGTAAGTTAGTCTCCAAGGCCTGAAAAAGCATAAAATGATGCAAATGGAGAACTCTTCTACCCGGTGTGACTAGAGTATTCCTTTTCCGTAATTAGTCTACAAGGTCTGGAAAAGGGCTAAACTTATACCAGGTAGATGCCCTTTCAAATACTTTTAGCAAGCATGAAAAGAAGCAAGGTTTCTCAACGATCTTTTCATTGTTTTAGGAGTCAGAAAAGAGCTTAACAGAAACTCCCTAAGTGCCTTTTTCGTAAAGGAATTGCTCAGCCCGAAAAAGGGATAAAATTATATCAAACAAAAAGGTATTGATGAGAGAGAGAAATGGTCTCAAGCATCATTATGAGTGCGAAAAACTGAATCCGGTGACATACAGATCGTAAAAAATGGGCAACGACTGATGTGGCACGCAAACCGAGGTGATGAGCGACATTTTGAAAAAATGCCCAAAAATTATGGGGGTGAGAATGAGAAATGATCTCAATCATCATCATGAGTGTGGAAAACTAAATCCGGTGGTATAAAATTTGTCAAAAATGGACGATGGTCGATGTGGCACGTAAACCGAGGTGACCAAGGGGCATGTAAAAGATGGTCGAAAAATCTGGGTGTGAGAGCGAGAAATGATCTCAAGCATCATCACGGGCACGTAAAATTGAATTCGACGATATAAAATTCATCAAAAATGGATGACGGCCGATGTGGCACGCAAACCGAGGTGACGAGGAGGCATGGAAAAAAATGCCCAAAAAATATGGACGTGAGAGCGAGAAATGATCTCAAGCATCATCACAAGCACGAAAAACTGAATCCGGCGATATAAGACTTGTCAACAATGGATGACGGCCGATGTGGCACGTAAATCGAGGCGGTGAGGGGCATGGGAAAAAATGTCCGAAGAATGGACCTAGGTGAATCTGGAAAAGGAGAGGACTATCATGAAGTTCTCGCTATGTTGATTCCAACGGTACCAATGGTTTGAAAAACGAAAGTCGTATGATACCGAAATCGCTATTGGAAAAATGGTCAAATCTCTATAAATAGGGTGTGGGCCCAAAGTGACATGTGTCATTGTTACGTGCGAGTTTCATAGAGCAATTGAGTGAGGTCAGAGCTCTTTCTTGATTTGTGGGAGATTCAGCCATTGGATTTTCATTCCATGAGTTTCAGGTAATCCTATTCGCCTTAACCTTTCAATTTATTTGCTTTCTGGTTGGCGGCGGGCCCCCGAAAACCATGAAATTCCACTTTGGCATTCCAACATGGAATATTGCGGGTTTCACGTCCTTTTCCGTGATGAACATCGCGGGTTTCGGCTCAAAACCTACGATGTTCATCGTGGGTTTTGGGCCGACAGTCGCGATGTTCATCACGGCTATTTAGCTAACAGTCACAATGTTCATCGCGATTGTGGGGCCGATACTCGTGATGTTCATCGTGGGTGCACAGATGACACCCGCGATGATCATCGTGGATTTTGATGGAAAAGACGTGATGATCATCGCGGCTAAAGGATTGAAAGCCGCGATGGAATTTTTTGAAAAAAAAATTGTTGCTAAAATTTTTTCCTTTGTTCTTTGGCAGGATGTTGAGGAGGCCGCTAGTATCATGGCGGGAGCGAGAGATGGATGAGGACTTGACGGGAAAGAGTTGGTCATGGGAGTATCTGAATATATCTCGGGTCCACCTGATGAGACGAAAGATGTTGGTGCACTAAGAACAGGTTGTTCGATCATGGGAAGAACATTCTCTGGTGCTGCAGGGGCATTGGGATCGTAGTATGTAATCTGGTCGATTTTAATTACGCATCCTTCATGGGGGAACATCATGATGCAGAAAACTAAAGAAGCAACAACTTTCATTTTGTACATTTAGCTTCATCCCAGAAGGAGATTGTAATCAAGTTGGGCGTTAATGACCTCTATATCTATGAGAACCAATTTTCCCCCAAGTTGTATGGGTACGCTCACTAGCAAACCTTGAGGTTGAGCTGCACGACCATCGTAAGCTCGTAATGCGGTAGTGGACGGTTGTAGTGTTGGGGATCCAAGTTTCTGCCATACGAAAGTCAACATGACGCAGGTAGAGACCCCTTCATCGATTATGCATCGATGAATGAGGAGGTTGCGATTGGAGATGAAAACTTCAAAATCTAGAGATGAAGGCATGCGAGGTTCAGCTTATTCTAAGTCGAAAGACATCATGTTAGAGTCATTAGGATCTATGGCACCAATGGCGGATAACAAAAACTTTCTTTGTGCAGGACGGTTTTTTAAGATTTCGAGAGCGGACATAGCAGCTGGGGACTGAGCTAAATCCTCTACAATGTTATAGTTGGAAGTTGCATGAGCGTTCGGGTTATTGTTAATCCATCTCAAAGGGAAACGAGGTGCTTTGGGGCCCTCATCCATTGTCATAGTGGCTATGCAAAGTGGTTGATCTATTGGGAGAGTACTCGATGATGGGTTGGTAGGTGTGGCCTTAAGGGCGAATCCATTTGATTTCAACGGGTTTGAAGATTGACATCATTTGATGACATCATAAGAAAATGTTGAGTGCTGGACTCTGCATGCTAGTAGTCAACTGTTGCGTAAGTGATTTGCTGATGTGTTGTAGCGGATCCTTGAGGGGGATCATTTGGACGAGTGTTTACCGTTCCTTGGTTAGGTAAGGGATTTTGCAATATCAATGGTTTCTTGCTGGGGAGGGGGTGTTGGCTGTGCAGCATGTCCTTGTCGTTGGGCGTCGTTAGTACAGAGTTGACGTGCTCGATCTAAATGGGGACAGTTATGTGTGTAATGGCCGTAGACTCCACATATGGAACACGGATGGTTTGTTCTCAAGTTATTTTTTTAACTTGTTTCGGTGGGCGGTCAGGATTTTGGTTGGGGGGAGAAACATTATTGTTGTTTGGAGGATTAGGTGATGGTGTACCTTGTTTGTGTTGTTGGTTGTTTCTACGGTTACGCCCTCTTCCACGATTTTGTTGACCTCCTTGGTTACGCTGGTTGTTTTGGTTTGGAGGTTGGTGTTGCTGTGCATAGACATGCCCTTGGGTAGTAGGTGGGTTTTGAGGTCGTGCCGGATCTGGAGCAGGTTGCGGTGGGTAGTAAACAGGAGGGTTCTGAGGTGGCCCTGGTGTTTGTTGCGGTTGTGGGTAACCTTGAGCTGCTGGAAGTGTTGGAGCAAGAGGTGCTGCCTGTTGAGGATAATAATCCACTTGGGCTTGTGGCTGGACTGGAGTCTGGTGGGCCTGTTGGTTATAATATGGAGCTGGCGCATAAGCTGATGGTGCTTTCCCATAACATTGTGGTGGACACGAAGGTCCATGAATGTGATGGGTATGTGTTACTGGAGCATACGAAGTTGTAGCTCCAGAATTAGATGAATCCCTAGAAAGGTCTGGGGTGTTGTTTGTACTTGTCATGGTAAAAGGTTTGTTTTGCGCTGTAACTTGGCCGATAATACCGTTGGTGGCATGGGATGCTCCCAGCACGTCATGGTGGGATGGATCGGTGCGTAGGGTGTCAGGTAAAATAGTGTATAGATATCCAGACTGGGCATATATGAGGTCGAATTGCTGAGCTTTTAAGATAGCTTCTTATTCTGACTCGGGTCGTTCGGAAACTACATCTTTGGCTATGAGGGGGAGGAGTGATTTGAGGAACCAGTCCAAAAAGATTCAGTCATCAAGTTTTATCTTGTAGAGGCTATGGCGCTTATGCCACTCATGGATATGATCGGTGATGTGTGTAGCGGTGTTCTGTCTACAAGACAAAAGTATTTCCACTCCTGCATCATAGCGTACAGGTAGTTGAAAGAACCGGAGGAACGTTGAGGCGAGGGACATAAATGTGTTGTGGGTCCCATGTGGCTGCTCAATGTACGACTTGGATGCAGAGCCAATGAAGGTTCTTTGTAAAAGTATCAGTCTAATGGAATCATCTACTATGGAGTTAGAGGAACACCATAGGTGAAACGACATGATGTGGTTCTGGGGATCTTCCCCGGATTTGCCTTCAAATTTTGGGATATCTGTGGGAAGCTTGGTGGGCATGGGTGGCCACGTAGGGTTGTGTCTAATAGGGTCATTGGTTAACCTTGCCAGGTCTAGTAAGTTTAGACTATCCATGTATGGCAGACTGGCAGATGGGTGTGGCATGGTCACTAGGGCATAACTGTTAATGGTAGCATTATGGAGTGGTCCAGTGCCCCCTAAGGGTATACTAGGTGTGAAAGGGATGTTTCCTCCAGCCGATGTGGTGTGGGAGGGACCTACGCTCCCAAGTGCAACATGGGTTGCAGATGGGTTAGGAATGGTTCCAAGAATCACTGGGATCTGGGTAGTGGTGATGAGAGGGGGGGTGATGCCCATGTTGGGCATACCCAAAATAGGTGGTGGACCTATGTTGGGCATGCCTAGAGGGGGTGTGGCCCCTATGTTAGGCATGCCTAGAGGGGGTGTGGCTACCGTGGTTGTCATGGTAGTAGTGGGTTTTGTTGATGTATCTCCAATAGCACTTGTGAAAAGGGGGTCATATTTTGATCCAACCATGGGGCTGGTTGGTGATGTCTCGGTAGGGTGTTCGGATTCAGCCTTAGAATCAGATGTGAAATGACACACGTTAGAATCGGATGACTGGGTTGTATGCTGATGACGTGTGGAGTCAAGGGACAAAGCTCTACATCTATGACATGTAGAGTCAAGTGTACCGAACTGAGGGGGTTCACCTTGAAAACGGTGGGATCCTCTTAAGTTCTCAATGGTGAGATATGTATAAAAATGCCAATGGATGGTGGTGATATAAAAAACTCAAGACCCTAATGCCACGATGTGTGTAGGAGGGGAGTATGAAAAAATAATGGCTCTCAGGCCAACAACAAACCTCAAAAGCACTTATTATAACAGTTGTGCTATAATAAGTGGAGGAATCAAGAAAAGTGGTAACAATACCAAAAATCAAACAATTCCTAGAAAAAAGTGGTGCTTACTAGACCAAGGGGGGTAGTAGAGCATGTAAACACCTAACTAAAAGTGGTATTATGACTCAACTAAACACATCCTCTGCAAGGTGATGAAATCCAAGTCAGACAATATGGGTAGTGGAATCAAAGGCTAGATATCCCCCTACAGGGAGGGACAATGGATAGACATTCCTAAAAATTGGTTACTAGGATGCCCCATTCATGACACGTTCGGTTGGGTGAATCTGCAGTTTGGTTCTATCGCCGTTGTACTCCCATACGGGTGGTACACTGAGAACTGCGAAAGGTATCCTTCGGTTATTGAATGGATAGCGGTATTCCACTCAGACTTCCAGAACCAATGTGGCTACTTCAACCCTCCTAATGGAGAGGCCTTCCTGATAAATTGGTGTATAACCGTGTCAACAAATAATAAGGGATTTTTGGTACCCTAAAAGACAACCACTATGTCTCAGATGTAAATAATTGAGGGGTGTTATTGGAACACCTATCCCCCCAATCCTACCTAGCTACAAGATTCTTCAAGTGTTCCCCAAGTGGTGTTAAAGAGTTTGTTGAGTTTAGGTAGATTTTAAGGCTCAGTTCATTAAAAATGTGGCAGATTGGGTACAAGTGTGATTATTTAACTGAAAATGAATTTGCCTCGCTTGGGCAATTGATTACAAATGAAAAACAAGACGATTCCAATTTGCAAAAAATGAAGGCTTTTTCTGAAATGTAAATGATTTAACAAAAATAATTCAAAAACTATTGATTTTTTAAATAATTTTTAAAGGAAAGCAAATATCTGAAAAAATGCAAGAAATAAATGGATTTCTTAAGAACTTGCTTGGGCAAACTATTGAGCAAATATGAAGTGAAATCTATGATCTAAACAGAGTGCTAAAAAACTTTCTTTCACTTACTGAAAATTTTTAAAAAGATTTTAATGGAGCATATGTAATAGAAAATGATTCACTATTGTTGTAATAATGCAGAAAAAATAATGTTGGAAAAGAGGCTAAATGGGCAAAAAATGCAGCAAATTTTTTTTTCTAAAAATTGGGCCGAATGAAAAATCACAGCATCGTGGGTTTTAGGGAAAAAGCCACGATGGGCATCGCGGGTTTGAGCCGTGAAGCCGCAATGTGCAGCGTGGAAAAAGGCCGTGAAGCCACGATGTGCAGTGCGGAAAAAGGCCACGAAGCCGCGATGTGCAGCGTGGAAAAAGGCCGCGAGGTCGCGATGAGCCGTGCATCTGTTGAGCGAAAAGTCGCGATGCGAAAAACAGAAAAAAGGTCGCCGAAAACAAAACCGAAAAGTAAAATTTTGGTCTGTTAAAGGCTATAGAAAGGGCCAATAGTTAGGGCATCAATGAATATGCTATCTAGTATGGCAGATATACTAATTGGAATGGTAAAAACAAGTAAAAAACTAAGATCTAAAGAAAAAATTTAAAGCTCGAAGCCTAGCGGATTCGCCAAAAAACTGTTGCTTGGTTTTTCAACCAAGCATGTGCCAGGATGCACCTATTAACTTGTAATAGCAGTCTTCGAATAATAGCAAAAACAATTATAAATCTAATCTAACATTAACATGTGCATATAAAAAATAGAATTAAAAACGATTAATAGAAAGAACAAGAAATGTAACAAATAATGGTTTTTGTATTATGATACCTCAAATGGTGAGGATGTTTGGTCTTGAGCAGCTCCAAGGTTGAGGTGCTTCAGGCTCTAATGGTCTCTTCTCCAAGTTTGCTAAAATGGTCAAAAGAACTCAAGAGATATTTTGACAGCATGAGGATAGGATGGATGATGGATGGAAAGTGAGGAGCCCCTATCACCTTTTTATAGTTTTTGGTGATGGGAAATACCATTATGGTTTTAAGGAAACCAATGGTATCGGCCAACATGGTTTAGGTCTCTTTTTCCCTCTTTTTTTTTTGAATATTTTGAATATTTTTATTCCCTTTTAATATTTTTTGGGAATTTTGGACCCTTTTTGAGGGTTTTTTTTGTGTTTTTTGAGGAAAAATATATATTTTGAGGGGAAAAAAGTATATTATGGTCTTTTTGGTGACCTTTTGATGGCTTTAGAGGCTCAAATGGTGGAAAAGTGTACAAATGGGTCATGTGAATAAGGGAATGAGCTAGTGAGCACTTTTTGGGTGTTAACAATAGGCATGTACTTGTTTTCCATAGAATAAATATCAGTTACTCTTTGCTGATTAGAAATATTTATTATTATGACATTGAACTTGATATCAATCATCTTGTGGAAAGCATATGAATATGGTGTGAAATGTTAAACTCTCATGGTCATTAAACTCTTAAAATTAAAGACAATAGAATCAACATTCAATGGATAGTTAATGAACATACTTAGAATTGTATCATGAGATAAATAGACAGTCTTCAAGAATAAACAAGAAGCTTAGTACACTCTCAACCTTAGTGAAGTGATCTCTCCATAAATCAACAGTAAGATACAGTGAATCACATAGTGAGTTAGTTCCACTCAAAAGACAATTAGTTGTTGTGAAGTGTTACCTACAACAGATTGTCAACAAAGTATCTAACAAAACCTTTGAACCAAATTCACCTCATCAAGTTGAGGCCAAGCAGTCAATTTGGGTCTGGGACATTACAAACTCCTCGGTGTGAAAAGAATAGGTGAGGCAAGCAATAAAACTCTCTATATTGAGCTAGATTCCAGAAAAGGGAAGCAACAAAAGGGCTAAGATGGGACCAACAAGACAAAAGGAAAAAATAAGTTTCAAGGGCTTTTTTTTTTCAAATAATTATTCCAGGAAAAACCTTTTAGACACTTCCCCTTTGTTCGGAACTCTTGTGGACCCCAACACAAAGTAGCATTATTAATTAAGTGTTATACAATGACTCTCACCCCACCATAGTTACCAAGTTTGAAAAGATTAATTTGTTCAAAAGGGGGAGGTTTGAAAATGTTCAAGCTTTTGAAAAAAGGGTTGAAAATATGGAACATAGTATATTATACCTAAAATTATGCATATTTGATATTACTCAAAGATCAAATAGTCAGAGAAAAATACATAAACATTCAAATAATATTTTTTGCTTTTAAATCGATTTTTCAAGATTTTTTACTTTCGTTGTTTTAGTAAAGGTTCAAATATTCAACCATGACTAGTTCTGTTGATCAGAAAGGTTTGAGATCTGGTTGAAGTGGAGTTAGGTACAACAAAACTTGATAACTATGCACCCCACTAACAAGTAAATACAATTCTCATTCAAAGTCCAATTGAAAAGCGATAAAGCAACATATTTTCAGGTAATTAGGGTATGACCTTTCATATGATGAGAATCAAATACCAACTTATTGTTTGAACATTGAATGCAAACTTGCACACAACTCAATTTAGGTTTGTGTTGCCAGTAATATTATCATTCATCAACCAGAAGAAACAAGTTAACTGGTACAGTGTATTTGGGCATCCCCAATTAGGGTCAAGGGACATCTTGGCATCCTAATTGAGAGGGGTTTTCCCCCAATGTCTCTTTTTGACAAGGGAAGCTAGGGGATGTTTCAGGGATAGCAAGGAATTTCATCAACCCGTCCCCCATTCTTGAGACACATCCCCAGCCCCCAAGGCATCCCCCCAACAAACATATTTTATTGAGCATAACATTATCTTTGCAGGTTTGGCAGTGATAAAGTGTATTAGGGTAATGATTTGTTGATAACATTCTAAGAAAGGATCCTCAAGATCTGTAAGAAAGATGGTATCAGTGTAATCTCTTTAGATTTGATTTTTAATAATTTATTTATTTATTTATGTGTGTCGAGAGTGCAGAAACAACTATAATACTTATTTTGAATTGCAAGATAAAACATAAAAGAAAATATCTACTTCATAAACCAGCAAGAACAACTTCCAACTATCATGAACCTCCACTGTTGTGCTTCCTTCAATAGTTGGATTTGCTTGTCCCTTTTCTTTCCTACCATGGTCCAACTATCATCACCATTCTTGACAGCTTTCGAATTAGAACTTGTTGTCAGATATTTTCCAGCCTTATTAACAATAACTTCCACTAGTTTAATTACTTTTTCGACTTTCTTTAGAGGTTATCTTTTTAAAGAGACAAGTAGGAGAGAAACAAGCAAAACAACAATGAATACGATTGAGAAAAATCACCTTTTTAACATGTACCCATCCTATAAAATGGAGACAAGGTACATGTATCTTGATTCTTAATGTAATATAAGTAGCATTTTCAATCCAAAGAAAAAGATAACAACATATCACAAATGGGCTGGATCAAATGACCAATTTGTTTAATTACTGAATGGGGTGACTAAATAAAGGTATACATTGCAAATAACTATGTTGTGTGGGTACTTTTGGTCGTGGGTACAGGTGCAGGTATATTACAATAAGAATGAAAACATTTTAAACTATAGGTACAGGAATATAGTGATTTTCCTTTGTGTGACCCCCCATTTTGCATGGGTATCCACATGTGATTTTGATCACACTCTTCAGTAGGGGTGGCATTGCTGATGTTGTTTTTGGGTGACTTAACTTGGATGAATGAATCAATGACCCTGGGAACCCTTTCACCTCATACCAACATAAAATCAAGGTTGTCCAAGCAAATCTGGGAAGCTTAGGAAGTTATGGGTTAATTCTGGACAGTGAGGAAGCATGAACAGTCTTTGTTCTCCAAATCTAGGCAACATTCAAGCAGGTCTTGGCATGCCTTGATTGGTTTCAAACTTTCAACCTTTCCTAAACTCCAAACATCCATTATTATCTCTTTGGGGCATGGATATGGATATAGGAAGCAGATCTGGGCACATAAATACAGAAGAAAAGAGCCGTTATGAGTGCATTTTTTATAATATGGGCATATATCTTCCCTCTTTACAATTCTGAGCACATTTAGGTGAACTATGGGAAGTTCTAGATGTGATCGGAACCCCTGCTACGGGGGAGCACCCCCCACCCCCTCACTCCCGCTCTTGAAGCTCGCTCCATGATGCATTGTTGCAAGAGTAGATAATGATGTCTAATCATCAAATACAGATGGGCATGCCTAGGCTAAGGCATCATCCTTTCAAAATCGATGTCCCTCCTGTTCACCTCTTTGCTGATATAGATTGTTTTGGCCTTAGACCAAGAAGTATGATGCAGATATAGCCCATTGGACCCAATATGGTCCCTCCAATAAATTACATTGGTGCCCTTGATAATACAATTTGGGGCCAGAGGCCTATTTTTGGAGCAGGTAGAAGTTTAGGCAGAGGTTCCTATTCAAATATTGGAGGTAGAGGAGGTTCATTCCCGAGGAATGGATTTTGTAGGCCAGCTACTTGGCCATCAAGCCCTATTGATATGAAAGAAATAGGAAGGGGAAAGGGGCTAGGACGCCATGTAGAAATTGATGAAGTTAAAATCTCTCAAGTGGGTCAGTTTAGGGTAGAGCTAATGGTTAGTGTTGGAGAAAAAATGCCATTTGTTGTAAACAAAGTAGATAAAATTGGGCAAGGCAAAAGGATAAAATGGAATCCAGTGAAGATAAAGAACACTGCTTGTGGTGAAAATACAAGTGATGCTCAACAATGATCTGATCGTTAGAAAACAAATGGTGATGATTATGGGAACTCTATGGTTTCAAGCATGTCGCATGCTACAAACAAAATTCAGGAAGCTGGACCTAGCATCGCAAATATGATTCATCTTGGGGGCCCTGTACAATGGAGTAGGTGTGTGTGTGTGCTGTAGATAATTCGTTTTGTGGAATTCTTGTTTTTCATATCCAAAAATCATATTTGTAAAATTTGCTTAGTGCATGCATGTTTGTGGGTGTGATCGTTGTGCATGTGTGTGTGTGTGTGTGTGTGTGTGTGTGTGTGTGTGCTCATGATGTAGATTCTTCATTATGTGGAATGTTTTTTGAGAAATATTTATTATATTTACAAGGCCATATTTACAATCACACCCACTCAGGGATTTGAACCCAGGTCTTCATGTTAATACATGCCCGATCACCTCGCTTCTTGACGATAGACCACATTCATGTGTGGAATTATTGTTGCTGAAATCCAAAAATCATATTTGTACAATTTGCTCTGTTCAAGCTGCTTAAGTTTGTGGCCATTGGTTACAACCTATTCTTATTTGTTAGTGAAATCTCTGTTATATTCTAGGGTCTTGACAGTTGGTGGCTTTCCTGAGGGTACTCCTCTATCAATTGTTATTGAAGCATTTGAGCAGCAAGGAAAAATAGAGGTATGTATGTTTTTGCAATGTATCTTGTTCAAAAGATTGATTTATAAGACATCAAATATTGAGACACTTTCTTCTGTAGTTCCCATTTTCTTGCAAACATAATTAGCATTCAGTTCCAGTTATGGAATTCAAGTAGTGGGTCTGCCTTCCTACAATCTGTTGCAATCAAGAAACCGGTCCAATTAGATGAAATAATAATTTATATTTAGAGACATGAAATTCCCATAAAATTCTGCGAGAAATGGGAGAGAAAAATAAATTAGGGGGAAGATGTGGACACAAGGAAAACAATTTGTGAGATATATAATGAAATTGAGTGAAATGCAAAAACATACAAAATCGACTTAGTCATTACACAAAAGGAAGAAGTCGGAATTTGTTCATTGAAATACAATTATTTTGGGACTACTATAGTTACCCACCTAACACAGTCAATAGTGATTATGCAAAGGATTTCTCTGGCATAGAAAGGACATGCTCGGGGGGTGGCTATACCAATATTATCTAGGCTGTGTACCAATGCTAGGCCTTATAAAATCAAGGAATAGGTAAAGTTGTTCTATTTAGGCTCGATCACTACTTTCCATATTTTGGCTATCCTATGAAACAAAGTAGGAGTATTAACATTTAGGATCTATTTTCTAATCATATTTTTTGTTATTGGCATTGGTTGGATCATTGAACAAAATATTAGAAGAGAAATACTTGGGTTATATAGAACTTAGACCTAATCACCAGCTTGGAACTAGAACTTAGACCTAATCATCAACTTTGAACTAGAACTTAGAAGAGAAATACTTGGGTTATATAGAAGAAAATATTTCCTGGACAATCATGATACTTATCTCACTCTGAAATGAATTTTGCATAGACTAATTTCTCAATAGCACAATGAACCTTCATGCAAATTTATTCTTGAGATTTAACATTTGAAATATCTTACTTATCCTAAATTATTCTGAAGAACTCGTACCAAAAGTTACTACATTTCAAAGACCTCACTTTGTTGTCTTTCCAATGGCATTGATTGCATTCCAGCAAAACTAAGTCTCGTGTATACTTTGTTATGTCTGTTGTATGGATTTAATTGCAGAAACTGAGGCAATGACCATTTTAAGTAATTTTTCTAAGCAATATGCTTATTCAATTTACAAATCACTGTGACATGTATATCAATATGTCTATCCAATGTCATGTGACCTAGGAATGTTTGTAGATGAAAATGGAAAGGCCCCCAAAAAAACTCCAATATCCTTTAGATTGTTTTTTTTCTTTAAGATAGTTAGTAAATTGCATCTTTTGAGTAACCAACCCTGCAATATTGAGTCTTCCAACACTTTTGTATGCATTTATTACCGCTCTATAAGTAGATTCATTTGGTTGAAAACCCTCATATTTCATTTTATTAAACATCCTTTTTACACCTTCTATCATGCCTTCCTTTCCATAGCTAATGATCATACTTGTGTAGATAGAAACATCGGGTTCAAGACCCTTGGTTTTCATTCCCATAAACATCTTTAGAGCCTCATCAATCTTGTTTGCATTTCCAAATGCATAAATGGAAGCATTGTATGGAGACACGTCAAGATTCAAACCAATCTCTTTTAATTTTTCATAGGCCTCCAAAGCCTCCTCATGCATTCTCGCCATGGAATAAAGAGTCACTATCAATGCTTGCATACTATGGGGGATTCCACTCTCCCGTGCAATCTCAAGTTGATTTACTGCCTCCATTGGAAGGATTCCTTTCTTTGAAATTGTACCCTATGTTTTGTATGTGACATCATCTGGTGAAACCTTCACTTAAATTTCAGTAGCTTCCCTCAATCTTCCCTCTGCTGCATACAGTCTATGTACATTATTAAAAGAGAGATGATCTGTGAGAAGTCCTAGTTCCTACATATTTTTTGCAATTTCAATGGCTTGGATAAGTCTGCCAATAATTTTGTATATACACATCATCATGGCATAAGAAAATCATTAGCTTGATCGGATTGCTTTAAGTCATTAAAAAATGACTCTACCTCACTGACCATACCGACATCTTTGAAAAATCAATCATACAATTTGTTGCAAAGACTTCTGCACCATCTCCCAATTTCTTCATATTTTCATATGTTTCCTAAGCCTCTCTCAAATGGCCAATATTTCGATATACCGTAATCAAAGAACTATATACTATACATTTGGCTACAAATCCATGGTTTTGCATTATTTGAAAGTAATGAACAACCTCCTCCACATTTCCAACGTGTGCAAATGCATTTATCAATGCACCATAAACAAATTCATCTTCCTCAACGCCCATATTCAACATTTCCTTATAAATATACTTTTCCTCCATGGCTCTAGATAGGTTACTATTCATAGCAATTATAGCACAAAATGATACACAACTAGGCACAAACCATGCTTCCTTCATTTTAATCAAATACCATTTTGCATCATCTGGTAATTTTGCAGCAACAAACACATGAATGAGAGAATTATGATGCATTCATCACGTGAAACTCGTTTATTATCCATGCTATTAAACAATTTCCAATCCTTTTCATAAAGTTTTGAAATTCCCTAAGCCTTAAGTTTTGAAATCAATGGGATGCAAATTCCTCTTTTGCATTTCATTCTTCTTCTTGTTAAAATGTTTATGCTATTATTGTTATTATTAGTAGAAGCAACATAATAATCACTTCGTTGGGTATCGGTATGATGAGGTTCCCTAATATGGTATTGTAAACTAACCCTCGAGGTTTGAATTGAGCAAGTGGGTCAGAGTCCAGGGATATTGCATGTTGGGGGAATCATGGAAATAGGGGTAGATGGGAATTTAGATTTTGTCCCAAAACAGAAGGACCTAGCATCTCTCCTTACTAAGAGGTCCAATTGAAATGCACATAATGATCTCAGCCTATTTATAAGATTGTTGTTTCAAACTAGTTTGACAGTCACATTTTCAATGTTAGCAATCCTAATAATGAGGTCACTGTCAAGCAGCTGGCAGAAATAATGACTAAGGTATGGCTCATGCTTTTCGCTGGAGTTCAAAAAAGTTCTTTGAATAGCTTTTTGAATAGTTTCTTGTGCTTCTATTGTTGTCAATAGTGTTGATTTATAATGCTTATTTAGTTTCCATTAACCTTCGTTAACATTTCATCACAACGGAACCATAAACTATGCTTCCTTTGTTCTGTGACTAGTCTGCAATAAATCCACTCCTCAGTTAACATTAGAACGAACTTGGAGGAACAAATAGGAGGATGAGCTTGGTGACATGATTCCAAAGAAGGCCCATATGTCTAATTTCCATTTGTGCATATGTAAGTGTAACAAACAACTCATCTTACAGGCTTAGGCCAAGCCTATAGATATACGTTATTAAACTGTCGTTACATCATTTTATATCATCTTTTTCTGTCTTGTTTCTATATGTTTAAAAAATCTTAGATATCTATTTTAGTTATTGTGTAAACAGGTTAGTGAATCAGTTCTATTTACTTTACTTATAAAAATGTGATATTTTTTCTTTTTCAAATTAGTAAAATGTTATAATAATAATAACCAAATGTTCAATTTATCCCAGCAGGCCATTGGTCATCACCATCTACTAGGTTTACATTCTGCTTGTGACTTGCTCCACTTGACTGACATGAGTTTAAAAGGGATGAGGCCGGGTACTAGTCCCAAGCAATTTTGAAGGGTATAGCTACACCTCATATTGGGCAGGTAAGAAAAGAAAGTCTACCCTATGTAACCGATCAGAGGAAGTTTCTTGAAGCATTTCCAAAAAAAAAGTGAAATTTCATGCCAATATGAATCTTAGGAATTTTGCACTTTTATAGGTGCTCTATATTTATGTTATATATGAGAATTAAAAAATGCATGTAAGTTGAGATAACATCGATAATTCACAAGATATGCTACTTTGTTGTTTATTCAAGCACGTTTATATATCTGCTAAAACTAATGCTTGGATTCTGGAACATGACAATTATAAAGAGAAAATTCTCAAGTATTACAATGAGAAAAAAATACAGATTAAAGCTGGAGGCTCTATCTTTTGCATAGCCTCCTTTACTAAACCATTTAATTTATTATATATCTTGGACTCCACAGAAATGTTTTTGATTATTTGTTGGCAAATATTAGGGTTAAAATGTGTCTCTCTGCTTTTTAGGTCCCCACATTTTCACTTTGGCTTAGGGGGTCCGCATTGACCAGCTTGGGAGGTCCACACCATCCAGTTTGGGGCATATGTACCTAAGATGTCATATAAAATCCACAATGAAGCAAATTATGTTTAGATGGATTTGTTGCAAAGAGGTCTTTAATACTGGTAGGTTAGTCAACATGAAATTATATATTAGGTACATGCATGTTTTTTAATAAATATACTGGAATGAGTTCCAACATATTGAATCCATTCTCCAAAATTATCTTTTGAAGGAACATGTGAACCTAGATAGTAAATTTTTATGTCCCTAGGATTTTCTCAAATCGTAAATAATGATGGCCAAGAGAATTATGATCCAGGAATTTTAATAGGCATGATGTAATTGTAGTTAGAGAACATTTTAAATTACCATAGTTTAGTGTTTAAATATTGATAGGACTACTGCATTTTTTTGGAAGCAAGTTTATAGGCCTGCTGAAACTAATCCATGCAAGGTAATAATTCCTATGATTGTAAAGTACAACCAACAAGAACAGAAATCTGCCCCTGCCAAGTACAACCAACAACTCATAAAATTGCCCCTGTAAACTACAACCATCAAACTAAGAAATATGCCTTTGTAAGGTACAGTCAACACAACATAAAACTATTCCTTCAAATCTATGTAGGCTTAATTGAAAAGACGCCCAGAACAACAAGGAAGGTGCTCTATCAACAATGATTGGACATACTTCTCTTCTAAGCAATTGTTTCTTGGGATTGGGGGTGTATGATATATGTGGCATAGGGTATGAGGCCTACCCCTAATCTTTGTTGAAATCCATAGCTATGGATCACCTCTTGCCACATCTTTACTAACAAGTATATTGGCAATATATATATTGGCATTCTCATCTCATAGAATACATTATTATCCCATTGCCTCTTTGATATTTCCAAGAATATTTTTTTATGAGATTTTTCTTAGCTTTGATCTATGAATCTATTGATAATATCAATCCTCTTTGATATTTCCAAGAATATTTTTTTATGAGATTTTTCTTAGCTTTGATCTATGAATCTATTGATACTATCCATCTTCATACATACCAAAGATTGTCACCATTGTGGAAAGCAATGGTGGCATTTCACCGTTATCCTTTAAGGACCATTATAATGATTTTTTTTACAATTTTAATTGAAATGGCAACGGTCGTTTATGTTGCGTCATTTAAAGGTTTTCAAAATGAAAAGCGGTGATAATATCATAGAGGTTGTCACCGTTGATATGTTAATGGAAATATCCTCATTAGTGAGGGTCATTGCAAGGCCCTCATCATATGTCATTGGTGACGTTCAGTTTTTTGGTGATGGAGGCCCTTAGCTCCATCACCAAAAATTCATATAAATTGGTGAGGGTCACTATTTGTCATTAATAATCCTTATTAGTGACGAACATTGAATGTCAACACACCACCTCTACTTTTGGGGATGCAGCCATTGGTGACATTCAAATATTGGTGACGTACTCCTTTTTCACCATCACCGATGAGATTATGGTGACATGTCTCAACCCTCACCAATGATCGGTCATTGACCATCACCATATATGCATCAAATGGTGAGGGCCAAAATAGGTCCGTCACCACCACTTCATAATGATTGGTGATGGTGACAACCTGGAATAATAATAATTATTAGTGGCAGACCTTGAATATCACCACATACCCTCCACTTAAGGTGACGGTGCCTTTGGCGATGCTCAAGTTTTGGTGACGGGGCCCCTTTTGACCATCACCAATGAGCTTATGGTGACATTTTTGTACCCTCACCAATGACCTTTTTTCTTGTAGTGTCTAACATTAATTTTCCCATACATAGGTCATAAAGGGGTTGTATTGCTCCTCCCTAGTGTGGGATCATCTTAACAAGGCTATGGTAACCACTTATCTTGTGATCATTTAACATTTTTTAACTATGGAGAGGTGGGTTCCTTGATACTAATCCATCATACAAGTACTACATTAATGTTAGTAATTTGGTATTGGTTGGAACCTTGGATAGGAGGTGAGAGTGCATGCTCCTTTGCTTCCACAAGTACACGTACAATATGTTCATCTAATGGTTTGAACTCATCCTTAATTAAGCAACAATTGCGGAAGGTTTTTCGAGAGTATCCAGCTTCATTTGTGCATTTGTCCCTTGCGAGTGAGGATATGCTTCCTCTTGGGTTTGTATGGAGGCTTGGTTCCATCTCATACAAGGTTTATAAGGAGACTTAATCCTCTACTTGGTTTTACAAAATATATGGGTGTCAAGGAGTGTTTCTGTGAGTATATATTTCTAAAGGGACTTTGTATTGTTATTTGCATGGTTCTTCATTTCCATAATCACAATGTTCAAGGTTTAAGCAGTCTATATAAAAACTTGGCTTTGTCTTCCTCCAACACAGGTAATATCATTATATATATATATATATATATATTCCACTTCATTTTATAGCTAGTACTCATTTCCTATATTAATTTTGAGTGGTTTACATTTATATTACATGTAATATATAATGTGGAATGAGTCTCTTCTTATTTGTTTGGACCAAGAGGTCGGGTTTAACTAGTAATCGCACAGTCCTTTGTCGCCCAAACCCTCTGAGCTAGAAGGACTCTTTTCACACATTTTCTCTTCCTAAAATGGTATGTTTTCCCTTGCAGTGGTTTTAGTCCGATACTAGTGTTCATTTTAGAGCATTAATTCAATATACTCTAGGATCTTTACTGAGAGAATAACATGTACAATATATCAATGCAGATCAATCATAGCAAGCATATCAATCATCACAAGATGCAAACATAAGAGACAATAGACACACATAGTTTCTGTGGGGAAAAACCTAAGGTGAAAAACCCCACAACTTCCTCAGAGATGGATAGAGAAATAATACAACACAAGTACACAGAGATAGTTTCCTCCCAGCAGCTGATCCTCCTCCTCACATGTGCGCCACTTTTCGAGTAATGTAGAGTGAGATAATGAGATGATCAAAATAGAGATCGCTTGATCTCTATTTATACTTGTCCTGACTACCCAATAAACTTATGGGGCTGACTTGTCTAGCTTAGCATAATAACCCATGGTTAACTTAATCAGGGTTGACCCCACACATGGTGGTCTAATAACCCATCGGCAAGTTATGACACTTGCGACACTTGTCAATGCAAATAATGACACTTCCTTATAGAGGAATACCACATCTCTATAGGAGTACAATATACATAAATGAAATACATAGGTGAAATACATTCCGAAGTTACATATACATCAACACTCCCTCTTAATTAGGAAGGTATTTCTCGACACAGATCTGCTAGCACAAGTCTTCTTCTCTGGATCATCATCAACGAATCATCATCCTCGAATCATCATCATCATAACTACTGCTGCTATCTCAATCAATATTTGAATCTACTTGTCATAAGAAGTTCAATAGAGCCAGTCCTTTTTCATACTGGATGTAGGCCCACCATCTGCAGGTCTTCATCATCATTGGCCATACTGTGGAATCCTCAGGACTTATTACGTGCATCACAAAACCTCGCAAGAGCATCCCAGGACTTATTACGGGCACACAACCCAACCTATCGGATCTCCCAGGGAGCTATTACATGTGACCCCACCACAAAACCTCGAAAGAAAATCCTAGGACTGATTATGAGCACACAGCTCAACCTATTGGATCTCCTAGGGCGCTATTATATGTGGTCACCACAAAACCTTGCAAGAGCATCGCAAGACTTATTACGGGAAGACATCCCAACCTATCGGATCTCCCAGGGTGATATTACATGTGGTCATGGAAAAACCTTGAAAGAGCATCCTAGGAGTTATTATGGGAACACATCCCAACCTATCGGATCTCCCAGGGCGCTATTATATGCCATAGGACAAAACCTTGAAAAAGCATTTGCCAAATCTCCTAGGGAGCTATTATATGCTAGCGGCAAAACCTAGCAAGAGAATCTACAAACCTCCGAGGGCGCTATTATATGTCCTACCAAAGCAAAACCTTGAAAGAGCATTTTCCATATCTCCCAGGGAGCTATTATATGCTAGCGAAAAAACCTAGCAAGAGAATCTGCAAACCTCCCAGGGTTCTATTATATGCTTATCTGCACAACTTGTACACGGCCATAGAGTATCAACCTGATACTCACCATACATCATCTTGATGTACACATGAACATCCTGATCATCATCACTACATCGTCCTGACGCATATCATCTGGAGAAACATCCTGAAGCTCATCATCCATGATCATCCTGATCATACAATGCATCCATTTGATGCATAAACAGTATCTTCCTGATACATATCATCATACATGATCTACCTGATCATACAATGTATCCACTTGATACATATACAAATACATGATCCACCTGATCATACCTAATACATATCAACATACATGATCTACCTGATCATACAATGTATCCACCTGATATATCTACAGATACATACACCTGATCCAACTAATCATATCCAACATCCAACATGATGCATACATACATATAAATGATCCAACTAATCACATCCAGCATCCAACATGATGCATACATACATATAAATGATCCAACTGATCATATCTAGCATCCAACATGATGCGTACATGAATATAAATGATCCAACTGATCATATCCAGCATCCAACATGATGCATACATACATATAAATGATCAAACGGATCATATCTAGCATCCAACATGATGCATATACAGAACAGTAACTGGAGCATCGTCCTGATGCTCATCATCCAGCGCTTACATCCATAGCCATGGAAGGATCCTCCTCTCACCATGCCTGGAATGGATTCAGAAAATGTGTCCATCACTTGTTCCTCGAAGTGTCGTCAATCTGAAGAACACCGCGCCTCTCTCTAAAGTACTTAAACTTCACTCTGGCTAGTGGTTTCGTTAGTACATCTGCAATCTGCTCATCCATCGCAACATACAGGAGCTTCACTGCTTCTCTCTGCACCATATCCATGATATAGTGATATTTGAACTCAATTTGTTTCGACCTGTCGTGGAACATTGGGTTCTCAGAGAACTTCACCCAACTCTGGTTATCACAGAAGATACCAGTAGCCTCCAATGGTAGATCAAATAACTCAGATAGTAGCTTCCTCAGCCATACTACCTCACACCTAGCTGAACAAGCTGCAACATACTCTGCTTCAGCTATACTCAGTGCTACGCAGGACTGCTTCCTGCTAAACAAAGAGATCACACCTGATCCTATACTAAAGCAGCACCCACTGCCTTCCCAATCTGAATCAACATAAACCTGTAGGTTAAACTTTTGATTCACATCATACTTGAGCCCATAGTCAACCGTACCCCTCAGATACCTCAAAATATGCTTTACAGTAACCTGGTGAACACCTATGGGATCTGTCAGGAACTGGCTCAATGTGTTCACCGCAAAGCAGATATCTGGTCTCGTGTTCACCGGGTACATCAAGGACCCAATCATCTGATGATACACAGTGACATCAACCGAATTAGATGAAGCATCACACAGAAGCTTCAGATTCGATGCCATAGGTGTGGCCATGGCCTTGCAGTCCATCATCCTGAACCTCCTCAGGATCTCTACTGCATACTTCCCTTGTCCAAGGAAGATTTCATCTACACTCTGCCACACCTCCATACCTAGAAAATAGTGCATCATCCCCAAGTCCTTCATCTCGAACTCGGAAGCAAGCTTCCTCTTGGTATCAGCAATCAAACTATCATTACCTGTAACAAACAGGTCATCCACATATAGGAGTAGTATCACAGAATTTCCTTCCTTAACCTTGTAGTAAAGGTTGGAATCCGTTTTACTCTTGGTAAAGCCCAAACTAGATAGGAAACTATCCATCCTACCATACAAAGTCCTAGGAGCTTGCTTCAAGCCATACAAGGCTTTCTTCAACCTGCACACATATGACTTCCTGTCATGTGTCTCAAAACCAAGTGGCTGCTCCACATACACTTCCTGCTCGACTACACCATTCAAGAAAGCAGTCTTGACATCCATTTGGTGTATCTTCCATTTCATCACTGCAACCAAAGCAAGTACTGATCTAATGGAAGTGTATCTGGCTACATGAAAAATATTTTATTCATAGTCGATTCCTTCTTTCTGTGAGAATCCATGAGCTACAAATCTCGCTTTGTATTTCTCTATGCTTCCATTTGCAACATGATTAATCTTGTAGATCCATTTGGAAGTTACAACAGACTTCCCTTCAGGTCTTGGGACCATATCCCAAACATCATTCTTCATGATCGATTGATACTCCTCGATCATGGCATACTTCCCAAATCCTGGGAACTTCAATATCTTCAATAGCTAACTTTGTTGCTGGAACAAATGTTGTAGTCCTTCTTTTGTAGGTGATGGTATACGATCTTTCCTACAAGACAAGTTAAATTGCATGATTATAAACATCTCATAGTTTCATAACAAAATCTTACACATAAGAATATATGTCATACAGTCATGCAATTATTTTAGCCAATGCTTCAATACAACATTTATCCATATCCTGTAACTTTCTAGATGCCTTCCAATCTCTACCAAAACATTGTTAAGAGTGTGCACAACTCCCAACATGTCAGCAAAGAGGTTTCATTCTATATAAGTAGTAATGGAATGTTGTACAGTACCATAGGCCACTTACCCATTACTTGCATATTAGTAGTATCTTGTTCATCAATGCAAGTATTCTAATATGCATAATACACAACCTAAGTCTATGAACATAAGCATATACATCATTGAATAACATTATTTTAAACAAACATAATATGCAAGAAATGACAATTCAAATACTTATCTTTGTTTGTTTGTTGGGTGGACTCCCTCTGAATCTTTGCTTGCTTGCAGGAGTTGTTAGAGTCCTATTCTGAAGTAACTTCTTCTACACCTTTTTGTTGTGAATTGTAAGGAGTGGTGAACTCCCTATTAATTCCTGAATCACTGCATAGCACTTGAAGTCTGCTGAAGTGAATTCTCCACCATTGTCGGATCTGAAGGTCTTGAACTTTTTTTTAGTGTTGTTTTCTATCAAGGCCTTGAATTCCTTGAACTTGTTGAATATTTCATCTTTGTTCTTCAAGAAATAAATCCCAAGTCTTCCTAGAGAAATCATCAATGAAAGAACCATAGTATACATACCCACTCAGAGAACTAGATGACATCGGACTGCGTACATCGGAGTGGATAATTCCCTTTTCCTTACTTTCTTGTGATTTCCTTCTTTGTGTTCATTCCTTTTGCAAATTCTTTGCAAACATCTTCATACTTTGAGTTGATTTCAGGAAGACCCTGTATAGCTTTGCTTGCAATTGGTAGTGCTCTATAGTGCACATGAACAAGCCTTCTATGCCAAAGTTCACTTGGCTCCATGGATTCATGTACCATGGCATGTTTGGGTTTTCCCTTCAATTTGTACAATCCTCCCTCTTGCTCTCCAATCACAACTGCATCATCTATGGTATTACCTTTTGACCACATGAGTACTTGGCCATCTACAAATGCAACCCTCATGCCTTTTGCAACCAATGCAGATATGGAGAGTACGTTCTTCTTGAACCCAAGTACAAATAATACATCTTTCATCTTCAAGGACTTTCCAGAGTCTAGGTTGAAGGAGGATTCACCACTTCCTTTGATAGGATATTGGTAGTCATCCCCAAGTTTCACCTTATGGGGTGACTCATGTTCAGATAGATTAGCAAAGGATTCTTTGAACCTAGTCATGTGCTTTGAAGCCCCACTGTCAATAAGCCAATCATTACAACCATGAGAGATGGTACCTGTGAGAGCAGATATTAGAACATATTCATCTTTACTTGATGAGTCATCCTCATCACTTTCTGCTCTAGCCTTCTTCTTGGGAGGTTCATCATCCTCAACAGCATGAGCATGATATCTTCTTTTGTTCTTCTTCTTCTTGTTGTTGAAGTTGTAGTTGTTGTCTTTCTTCTTCTTGGGACAATCTACAACAAAGTGTCCCTTCTCATTACATGTGAAGCACCTGAGATCTTTCTTATATTTATGGTAATGGTGGTGTGAAGATCTTTTGTTATGAGATGGCTCTCTCTTAGGATTGCTTATTTTGGTGTGAGCTGCGAGAGCTTGGTCTTCATTTCCCATCTTTTCTTCTCGAGCTACAAGCCTAGCCTCTTCTTCTGAGCACTCCTCCCACAGTCTACTGAAGGAGATCAATTTCTTTCTTGCACAAATTCCTTGAATAAAGGAATCCCATGACCTAGGTAGGCCATTCAGAGTGGTCACAACAATTTCACCATTGTCCACTACTTCATCCATAGCTTCGAGTTGTTCCTTGATCTGAGAGACCTTGGAGAAATAAGATTGAATGGTCTCTCCATAAACAACTTGACCCCTTTCAATTGATTCCGCAGATTCATCTTCCGATTTATGTTCTTCCCTTCAAATAGCTTGGTCAGGGAGTCAAACATCTCCTTGAGTGTCTTTAGAGATGACACATGTGGTATGAGATGGTCTTTGAAAGAATCGACAATGATCCTCTTTGCCTTGACCAAGTTCTTCTTATGTAAGGCCTTAGCCTCTTCTCCCTCTGGGATAGGGACCTCTTCACTTATGTAAGTATCGAATTCATTTAATTCCAGGATTAACCCAATCCTATACTTCCATGCTCGGACATTATCAGCCCCTTCAAGCTTATCCTTAAGCTTGGTGTGGTGAGACATTTAAAGAGTACTTCAAATGAAAATAAAAAAGATTTAGGTCTTACCACATGATTTGCAGAAATACGGATTTGGAGCTGAGTTAGGGTTTGACAGAGAACCCCTAAAAATTCAAAATTTGAATTTCAACTTTCTGAAAGGATAGAAAGATGTGCCTTGATGAGCTGATCAGCTTGGTGTATTCAGAATTTGAGTTTTGCAAAATTTCACCCTTCAAAAATGCCTTTCAGTCTTCCCGGATTTACGAGGAGGACCCTAAATTAGGGTGTGAGTTTCATGGAGTTTTACCCAGCCAAAAATCTCGATCCAAAGCTCTAAACTTCAATTTTTCCAAGGATCTTTTAGCCCTGTCTTCAGATTTCAGAAATTCCTATTTTTGTGGAAACCCTAATTGTTAGTGCCAAATGTGAAAGTGGTCAAAATTGAATTCTGATTGGACAAAAAGATTCACCTTGCTGAGGAGAGTCAATCTATAATATTGCTTTTCCAAATTCTGTGGAGAGAAACCCAAAAACAAGAAGCCCTAGCTTCTGCAACTGCACAGTGTCTTCTTCTTAGGTTAGCTCTGATCCCATGTTAATTTTCGAGCATTAATTCAATATACTCTAGGATCTTTACTGAGAGAATAACATGTACAGTATATCAATGCATATCAATCATAGCAATCATAGCAATCATCACAAGATGCAAACATAAGAGATGCCACAACTTCCTTAGAGATAGATAGAGAAATTAATATAACCCAAGTACACAAAGATAGTCTCCTCCTAGTAGCTGATCCTCCTCCTCACATGTGCGCCACTTTCCGAGTGATGTAGAGTGAGATAATGAGATGATCAAAATAGAGATCTCCCGATCTCTATTTATACTTGTCCTGACTGCCAAATAAACTTATGGGGCCGACTTGTCTAGCTTAGCATAATAACCCATGGTTAACTTAATCAGAGCCGACCCCACACATGGTGGTCTAATAACCCATCGGCAAGTTACGACACTTGAGACACTTGTCAATAAAAATGATGAAAGTTCCTTATAGAGGAATAACACATCTCTATAGGAGTACAATATACATAAATGAAATACATAGGTGAAATACATTCCGAAGTTACATATATATCAAGAACTAGTTTATGAGAGCCTAGCTCTTACTACACAATGATTTACTTGTTTCATTTGATACAAACTCAGGATTGTGAAATGTATAGTGAGGATTATGCCCCTGAGGCTAAGAATGTTAGCTCATTCCTTGTAGTTTTTCTTATTGGTAAAATGTATTAGGTTTTAAAAACCCTTGAACTCATAATACTATGAAATCGTTATTTTGTATTTGTTACGGCCTTTGTTCCTCGGCCTTACTTTTGATATGTATAAAATTATAGGTTGTATGATTTTGTGTTGTTACCAATTCATGATACATCTATTTGTGACGATTAATAATTAGATTTATAGTATAATAATTGTGGATTTAATCCCACAAACTCTAAGCCTCTCAAGTTATGCATTAAATGTTATTGTTTTATTTATTTTACTCTATTCCATATGTATCAAAATAATCCAATGAGATGGACAATACCCTAAGGTTTAGTCATGTAACCTCTATTTTTGTAAACTCTATTATTCATATATTAATAACTAAATGTGGGTAATGTCATGAGGACTGACCTCTAGCCTCGATGAACTTATGCGTTTTCAATTATTTGGTCTATAGGTTTTTATGGTTTGATCTCTATATAAAGTATTATATATATATATGTATATATATATATATAATTATCTTATGGAGGCATCACGACCCTGAGGGCATATTCATGATTGATAAACCAATAACTCTGTGCATATATGTAGTTTCGACCTGTATACGTATTTGTTGACAAATATGAAAGAAGTGAAAGGAGAATCCATAAGGCTTGAAACCTAGTAATTTATGGTTTGTATTAAGTATTTGTTTATGTGCTTAACATTTTTCCTGGCTCGTGATATGATTCCTTGCCCAAGCGTTGTCATACTGTGTCATGGGTTGTTCTCAAGCTATGATTTAGAACATCATCATGAGTTAGTTTAATATGTATGTATGTATGTATGTATGTATGTATGTGTATATATGTATGTATGTATGTATGTATGTATGTGTATGTATGTATATATATATGTGTGTGTGTGTGTGTATATACACACACATGTGTGTATATATATATGTGTGTGTGTATATATATACACACATATATATATGTATATACACATGTGTGTATATATATATACATATATATATATGTGTATATATATACACACACACACACACATATATATACATACGTACATACATATACATACATACATACATACATATATACATACACACACACACACATATATATATATATATATATATATATATTATTAGTTTTAGTATTACTAATATATTAATGGTTCAAGGGATCTGCCTAAAATTCTAATTGAATCCTTTCCATTAATATATTTACTTGGTGAGTTTTCTCACTAAGGTTTAATAACCCATGATATTATACAATAATAATAATATTTATTTTAGAGTTAATCTATCTTTAAAAATAATTTTAGTCCTACTATTTCATTTTACTTCTGTTTCTAAAAGAAAAATCATTAATAGTCATAGAAAATAAACAAATAAAAAAAGATAGTAATCATAACAAAAATATGTATATATGAAAAATAATTAATTAATTAACTAAATTGAAATAGAACTTAAAACCCTGTCCTAACTAAAGAGGATTCATTCTTTGCATTAATAGTTTAAAATGATAAAGATAGTAAATAGAAATAATTCAATGAATATGAACTTGATTCATTAAACAAAATCACTAACTTTTAAAAGAAACTTATCAGTTGATTACTTAAAGAAAATTATAGAAAATAACTTCTTTCATAGAACAAAAACCTGTAACATGTATAAGAATACTAAATTTCTAAATAACTAGAAATAAATTGCTAAACACTATGTAAATATACTCATAAAAATTACATTATCAGTACAATTTAGGAATTAGAAAGGTTTAACAAAGTTAGAAAAACTTATCTAAATTTAGAGCTTCCAACTACTTGAGTGATTTCTACTTTCCTCCGAGCCATAGACCTTGAAACATTATTTTGTCCATTCATATAGCCTACCTAGAACTTGAAACATTTTATGTTCGTGGAAAAACATTACTTTAAATTTAATTGTAATGTTTTATATTATTGACCAAGGATGGTCAAGGATGACTGTAATTGAATAATATTATTATTTAATAAATTAAAATAGAGGACACTCATCCAAAGAGGACTGTTGAATAGTGTTCACTAACCCACTAGGGGGAATGAAACTGTTGTAGAAGGAAAATGACAAGTGGCTGCATCTTCCCTCACTTACTAGTTGTTGCAGGAGGCAAGCTCCCTAAAATTGTGGTCATGTTCCCCAAGGAAGGTGGAACTAAGCAGGTGGCTCATTAAATGAATTTTAACTGACCCAAAGACCTAGGAAGACTTATATCCATCGAATGGGGTAGGAGGGTCACAACTTTTACCTTGTGATTCGCTGGAAACAGTTATGTTGAGCACACAAGAGGATTCGATGAGGGGATGCTAGAATGAGTTGCAGAGTAAGATTGTCAGATTATTCTGCTGAGTTTTGTAGAGAGGGTTTTGTATGCAAGTCTTCATGATTGCTGAAGTACACAAATATTGTCACATGCTTCTACACAGAGTCTTCGTCCCAGTTGTTCAGTGAATAAGCTCAGGGGTCCTGAAGCAAGTAATCTTGGCTTCTTCTAGGAGACGGTTGGAAGGAACGGTATTCTTTTGGTGTTTTTCAACTTACACAGTCTAAATAGGTTTTTCATTTTCTTGGTCTTATTATTTTCTAATCTTACTCTGTATATTCTATAGAATGCTATTGAATGCTTGTTTAAATTGATAGAATTGATAGAGTACTGAACTGATAAATTATTGTTGCATAAATGATTGAATAAATAGGATCTGAAATGATAAAATGATGAATATAAATTTTCTCTATATTTTTCCTTTCACATTGGTGATGTACTCTAGTACAGAGAAGTTTGTTTAAATAATAGATTAGAATTACAAATAGAATGATGATCCTTTATTTTACAATAGATTTTATGCTGAAATAATATACATAAAACCTAAAAGATACAGATTATAATTCTTCTTTGCAGTTCATACAAATATAGAATATAAGCTAGTTTAGTCAATAAATTAAACGCACATGTTGTTAGAAATACTATTGTCTCCCAGTCAATAATTGTACTAAGTAGTAAATTCATAATAGTAGTTTCTACCAATAATCATCATCATATAGATAAGATATCTATTACCGAATTCGTTTATAAAACATATTTTTCATATTACTATTAGTAAAACTTGGAGACAAAATAGCTCTGTACTTTTCACATAACCAATATCTTTATAATATAGGATACATTATAAAATGACCATTCTAAAATACTTATAGAAATAATAACCTAGAGTTCGACAAAACCTCTCCAACGTTTCAATCATCAAATCCATAACATATAAGTAAATATGACCACGATTAGGGTATCCCAGAAATATCAATCTCACGTCTTCTCCTCCCCACTTCAGGAGGAGAAAAAATCTCATTAAATCCCCCATTCTAGATCAACTACTTGCCGATTGGTTCATGAAGTCAATACTGCCCATCATATCTAAATAAGTGGCTATGGGTGGGGACGTTACGGAATAAAAAGCCATATCTCATGCTCAGTATTTAGACCTGTTCTATCCGAAATTTGGAACCTTATATGATATTATTCCTAATTCCCCCGCCCTACACATGATCCAACCAAATCACCTACGGGATCTCATGTTGATGGAATTATTGGTTCTGTCCATACCCAGCATGCTACACAGTCTGGTGGATCAAAGAACCATCATAGCTCAACTCCACCCTCACCACATGCTGAAAAAAACACCAAACGATCACCCAACTCTGCTTCCATTGAAGAAGTGAATTCAATTCAATCTTCTTCACCTCAAAAATCTAGTGGAAAAAAGAAGAACAATGGTAAATCTAAAAAATATTCTAACCAGCATGAAACAAAAAATAGTCCCGAAGACACCAAAAAAAATTAGAAGGTTAAATATCCTTTTTTACTATGTGGTGACGATCACTTCACCAAAGAATTCCCACATCGAGAGGAAGTGCAAAAGTTTCTTAAAGGAAACCCCACACTTGCAGTTTTAACTGATCCCTTCCCCACATAAAAAAACCAAATGGTTGCACAACAACCTTTTCAAGGAGAAGCACCCACAACTGCTCATGTTCTCATGATGAAGAGTGAAACAGTCAACTTGTCCACTAGGTCACAAACATATGACTCTACTTATGACAAGGAATCTAACGAAAATACTGAAAAATCCTCTGCATTGACATCCAGAATTCCTTCGCCTCAAGGTCCCCTCATCATCGAGAAACATTTACCGGATTCAGTACCGCGTCTCAAAATATATTTTGATTAGAAAAGCCATTTTTAATCCAAACACTCTGGTTGCTCAAAACTACAATATAATCTAGGACCTAGCACAAGTGCCTTGTGCTATGTTGGCACTAGAAGTCTTACAAAACTGTCCCAATTAGCGTAAGACCCTATTATCCACAATAGGAGTTGTAGATACTCATTCCTCTAACACCATCATGTTCCAGATAGAGTATTTCAAGCTGAGGATTTCCCACCAACTCGCGTTTCAAATTGTTACTAACGTTTCTGAGAAAGGCATCCATCTTACTGCCTTAGACGAAGGAGCATCTACCTTGGTTATGTCCCTATATTATTGGAGAGCCATTGGATCTTTCGAGTCGAACCTCTCCCCAAACACATTGAAAGCATTTGATGGACGTGGATTTCAATCTCACGGGCTATTACAATATTTGGTCATCAATTTTGGGGGTAAGACTATTTCCATCAATGTGGAAGTCGTCACTGCACCATTCGATTATAACTTATTACTTGTTCGAAACTGGTTCTATGCCATGACCATGGTTTCATCACCTCTCTTCCACATCATGAAATTTCCCCACAAAGGAAGAATTGTCAGTATCGACCAATTAGATTTCTATACACCTGACACCACTACTCAGCCTACATATAACATCCCTCTTTTAGGCCACTCTACGCAGATATATGAGAGTGTGGGGGTAGGAATCCTTAAAGATACATCCCTCATGGGATTATTCCCAACATTAGATCCCCCTTCCCATGTTTCATGGTGAACATGATTTTGTCTATGATCCCATCATCTTCCAACTCAACTGATTAGTGGGTTGTGCCCGATCCCGCTCATCTAGATTTGATTGGAGATGTGATGCCTCTTAGCTCTACAAAATCTATTTACAAGGCCATCCAATCAGCACCTGATCTACTAGATGTCCACTCTTCAATGGTATCTACCTCAGGTTCTCTACCATTACAACGGGCCTCATCCCTATGTGATCCTCTAATACAGAATTTTTATTCTAGTGATTCAATCATGGAGATCATCAGTGTGGATGAACCCCCATGGGAATACCTTTACCATCTATCATCCTTCCTTCCATCGTTAGATTCCATAGAAAACGCTATTGAAAGAATTGTGTCAATGGATGTCTTTCCTTACCCTCAACCTCCCATTCTTATATATGATATGGTAACCGAGGGAAACTTGGAAAAAATCACACCTACCTTTCCGATCGACATCTCGGTAAAACCTGGAGTCTTGGAACACATTCGCATAGGCCAAACTTGTTCTACAGAATAAGTAACCACTTTCACGGGCTTGTTTAAAAAATTACACGACATATTTGCATGGAGCTATGAGGAAATTACTAAGATTCATCCTACTACTGTCATGCACGAAATTCAAACATATCTCGATGCAAAACTTGGCCGGGAACAACTCCGTCTTGTGCACCCTAGGAAAACTGCGACCATTAAGGAAGAAATATAATTTTTTCTAAGGCTGGGTTCATTTTTCCTGTTCCCTTAATAGATTGGGTCTCTAATGTCGTTCCTGTTATGGAAAAACAGGGAGCCATCATATTTTTTTTTATTACAGGGATCTAAATAAGGCTTGTCCCAAAGACAATTACCCTACCTCATTTATATAACAAATCATCGAAAGTTGTGCTGGACGTATCATCGTCTCATTCATTGATGGATTTTCTGGATATAATCAGATTGCAATCCATCTTTGAGATAAACATTAGACTACTTTCATCTTCCCATGGGGTACGTTTGCATACCGAAAAATCCCCTTAGGTCTTAAAAACATTGGTGCTACATTCAAGTGGGCTATGTGTTATAGAGAAAAATTCTATGGCTCGGGGTAGACCACAACAGACAACTGACTACCAGAAAATAACTCAATTCCCAATGCAATATTATTATAATGAGAATGATAAGATATGGATAATTAGAATCAACCTTCAACCAGATGTTCGAAGTAGATCCCCGTTGAGCTTTCAATCTCTACACTTGTACCTACAGATTAGTCTCAACAAAAAATACAAGCAAGTGGATATAATATGTGAAAGATATTAGCATAATCAATAACATGATCCATGATATCATAAGCAAATGTAACCCAATGTAATTTAAACAACATTCACAACATCAATTGGACGAGAAAATAACTATTTCCATTAATTAATAACAAGAAGTACAATGATACAACCTCTTGCCGGCAACCAATTTCAACCAAGAGCTGGGTCTCTCCACTTGTGCCTCCACCACTTCAATCCCCCATGCAATGGAAAACTCAAACTATGAAAGGATTTTGGTAGGTGAACATAAGGAGTTCGCAACAACAAAGATCAATGAGTGTAGACTCAAGTCACGACAAAAATCCACTAGAGTTATCTTACTTTCTCTTTCTCCTCCCTTCCATACACCATAAGAGCTCAATATATATCCTTCCAAAGGTAAGTGAAAGGTTGAATCGAGTCGTTCCGGGCATTTGGATGGCCAAAGGTCACCCTAAGACCGCTTTTTGGGAGTAAAAAGTAATTATTTATTGGTTTTTACCATTTAACTTGGTGTATGCTGGCTATAGTGGAACAACCTGTGTGTACACTGGCTATAGTGGAACAACTAGTGTAC
This sequence comes from Larix kaempferi, assembly GCA_027924585.1. Taxonomy (NCBI): domain Eukaryota; kingdom Viridiplantae; phylum Streptophyta; class Pinopsida; order Pinales; family Pinaceae; genus Larix; species Larix kaempferi. The sequence continues at coordinate 168,630 of BSBM01001239.1, forward strand.
AAGAACAAAAATATGAAAAAAGTGTGTTCCTGGAGGATAAAATGTGGATCTGAGTCAATAAAATGGATCCTAAAGGTCAATCAATGCTGATGATCACAAGGTGGAAAATTATGCTGTAACATATGCTCCCTAATGTGTGAGGTCAAAGAAGGTACTATGATGGCCAAAATACATTATAAATCTCAGAAGTGGAGTGATGGAGACACAAATGGAGAGAGTAGCTCACTCGTCATAATACAATAATATCTCTGAATACATGTCGGTACAATACAACAATCTAATACAATGGCCATGATAGGAAGTATATAGTGAATACATGTCATAAGTGGTCATAGCCATGACCCATATAGTAAGATATGGTCTTCTGTTGAAAGGAAACAACTGGTGCAATACTGGAGGTACAAACTGCTGATGTACGAGAAATAAGATCTCATAAGTATAGTCATGATCACGAGCAGCATACTGAATACTACTAATGTATGGGGTCTTCTACACAAATCATCTATGGTGCAAGTCCCATCAAGTGAATAAAGGTGTTCAAGTCAAACCTGATGTGACATCATCTGATTACCGATCAATGATGTATACCATTAATAGACATGACATAACCCACCAATAATGAAAATCGGCATCAAGGCACATAGTACAATGATCAAAGTGTGAATATATGTGTTGAGGTAAAACACTAAGATGAATCTATCGATCAAGGGACATTGATGTATTCCCAAAACTATCGATGGTGAGAGAACCTACCACTAATGATTGCAAGCCTCAAGGTACTCAACCGACTCTAAGTCTCAATTCTGTAATAAATGAGTTGAAGTCGAAGGAACGAAACTCACTAGAAGGAGGGCATTAATGAATCCCCCATCAACCAACACGAGGTAACAACTGTGATGAAAGATTTGGAAGAACTCGGATGAACAGACTGACTCAATAAGGATGGCCGACATGCAATAGTCAAGAGATATGAGGAGTGGCCAACGTTGGTTTCAGGACTTCCTTTGAACAAGAGCATGAGCAGATGGATAGAATCATGTAACATAGGCTCGAGTAATAAAACTATGCAATGCAGGAGGCATCAACAAAGGGGTCCATAGTGACTAGAAGCTTAACCAATTGGTGGAGTAAAATATAAGAAACGAGTATAGCTCCTAAGGTCCTACTATAGTCCCGATTCATGATGGATGGAGTGGAATGAATGCTCTATTCAAAGGCGACACAACAACTGCCAACAAAAAGAAGTAACGATTCTCCCATCCGGATTTTTGGAATATTTGATTTTTTTTGGTCTTTTTCATATTTGGAAAAGCTTGAAAAAGAATAAAATTGCTTATAGTACAACAAGTGAGGGAATGAGTGTCAAATAGCGAGCAGACTAGTCCCAAGCAGTGGAACAAAACTATGATCAATACAAGGAAGCATGTGTAGGATGTGGATACTCGGGGGGGGTGTTCCCTCAGGGTCAAAAGGTCATCAAATTACAAAAGGAAAATGAAAGCTCTGCGGGGATCAACAAGGAAAGTGATCAGGAACCAGGCTAACAATTGAGTAAGCGAGAGCCGACACAAGGCTCAAGTGGCAAGCAGGATGATGCAATGCAATCACAACTTGGTAAAAATGGGGGAGTCCTTATGGGAGATGGCCCGCATAAGACAAAGTAGAGTATGAGTCTTTATTGCAAAGTCATGGCATAACTACAAAGGACTCTCGATCCTAGGGTGAAACAATGGCATGGGCGCCAAAAGGCATAACAAGGCTCTAACTAGGGCACCCATGTTCGGACAAGCCCTACCGCTAAATAACGAAACTTCTATAACAATGTGAAGGCTCTGCATCGGTTACAAAGCGGGGTCGCATCTAGGGTTAACGACAAATGGTCAAAGGTCAAATGCAAAATGAAGGTGAGAATGACATCTAACCTATATGACGGGTGTGAAATATACCTGCCTAGGTGCGAAATGGTAAAAAATTTAAGTCTCATTGGAAAAATCTATTCAAAATGGTACTCCAAGACATTATATTCGTCCGAAACAACGTAAAATAGTGGAAACTATAGAAAAGTGGGTTTGCAAAACTATAAATAGTAAAAATAAATTACTATTTACCAATTCATTTTCATTTTTCATCCAAATAGTGATTTTTGGTTAGTTTTCACCTCAAAGTTCAGTTGTTGATTTTGGAAGCTGTGGGCGTCTATTTCACGAACCGTCTAGAGCAGGTTAGTCTTCTCACCCCCCTCTTTCATTGGATAGATTTTATTTCAATTTTTAGTGGTCCATTTTTTTTACTAAGCCAACCCTACTTCTCCACGTCGTTGTACGTGAGCTACAGCTCTGCGGGTCACGAGTAGGGCCTGCTAGACACGGTCAACGCATGCATTGACCATGGGTAGATGCCCTTGTCTACTCAATATCCCGCGGGTATGGCCGTGAAGAATTTTTTTTAAATGCGAAAAGATAAACAACTTCGTGTTTTTCCTCCAGGATGGTTCTAGAGTGGAGGGAAAGAGAGCATGATGTGGTGGATGAGATTGTCCGCCAAGATTTTCTTGCGCAACAAGCATTACAAGCCTGTGGTCTTTACAAATTTTGGAGTGTTGGGGGTTTAAGGGCCCAAAACAAACTAGTCCATCGATTGACTGAATAATGGGACGTAGATGCAGAGAACTTCAACATAAATGGTCAAACACTCTCCTTAGAGGTGGATGACATATACTTCATTACAGGGTTGTCCTGTCGAGGGGAGGTGACTAGTCTTCGATCTCGCACTATAGGTGGTGGGTTCACCATTCCTGACTATATAAAGCGGTACTGTCTTCCCGGTACCCAAAAGGTGGGGAATCAGGTACCCATTGGGGCCATAGTGAGTTTGAGCATGAAGATCATAGTGCTCACCCTCGTGAGGATCATAGGTTTGGAAGCTTTACACCAGTCTTCAAGGTCGGTGATGTTCTACGCAATAGAGTGCATGAGGCCTATAGTATATGACTAGTGCACAACATTAATGGTGTCTATGAAGGCCCAGTTAATGGAGTGTAAGCGTGGGAAGGAAAAGAACTTCGGGTATGGCAGTATACTATGCAGGTGGTTTTTCTTCGAGAGATTTCCAGGGATCAGTTCGACGGTTGAAGTCCCTCCGCATGCTCTTCATGACCCAGCCCTCACCTGGTGGGTAGAGGTACTGACACAACAGGGTGGTGATCGAAAGGAATCACCATATAAAGATGAGTTCTTCCACTGGAGGGATCGATAGTTCATCGCCATCGATGACTACCCATATGTCGAGATAAACTACTAGGGCGCCTACGACATGCCGCTCCCTCTAGGAGCCACATTCAGAGACATCTGTATGTTACTCTTTTTATGTTTTGTATATTTAATTTTTTTGGGATTTTTGATTATATATGAAAATGCAAAAATCTTTTTGGTGTAGTATCACATATTGACATTCCATTGTTTGATCGGAGATGCTAGTCCGCGAAGACCAGATGGCTTCCCGAGACATCGTCGATGGTGCAAGGGTGGAGAGGTAGTTGGCGCTGCAGCAGAGTGCACATTAGAAACCGTACGGGTCAACCTGTCCCGTATGACCACCAGAGTGCCCATGATTGAGGTGGAGCATCTGTTAGAGGTGATGCAATGACATGTTGTGGGAGTACCAGGCACTTTGGTGTGACTATTCTAGTGCATAGCCAATGCAGTTCACTACTATATTCATACACATCCTGTCGAGGTAGATAGGCCTCCTCCTAGGGCTTCGATATCTTAGAGTCTTATATTTTGTATCGGTTATGTATATTTTTGAGAGCTACGAGCTCCATTTTTTTACTGTGACACCACCTTTTTGGACATATTATTTATAAAAAAACTATGATTCTCTGGTTCTACTATATGTGTATGTACAAATGTGTGAATGAATGTTTATTTGTGTGCTTCTTTATTGATGTGACAAATGCCAATCTAGGACACAGTTAACATATGCATAAGATACATGATTAAAACATCTTGGAACATGAATGTACGTAATGGAAACAAAGTGTTCCTCAAAAAGTCTTACCCTTAAGAACCTCCATAGTAACGTAGGATCCCTTACACGGTACCGGCCATTCAATTGAGACAAAACCAGTTGTGAATCCAAGCGGACTTCTAAAGACTGGATACCATGCAAAATGGCATCCCGAAGTAGCTCAAATACGGCACTGTACTTAGCCACATTGTTGGATGTAGGACCAAGACAAGCACCTCCCGAAAACACAATCTGTTGGTTAGGTGAATAAATAACCCACGCAGCAGAAGTGAATTGCTGCGTATGAAAGCTAGCACCATCCGTGAATTCTAAGAACACAGGAAATTCCGCTGACATCTGTCAACCAAACAGAAGCGAATCAGTAGATCCGAAAAACTAAAATAAATATAAACTATGTATAGAAGCAACTATACAGTAGTATACAAAAGTATTAGCTCGAGCTAGAAGCTCAAGCGTAATACCGCTTGAGGTAGAGCCCATTTCTAGGCTCCTTCAAGGTGTTCCCCTCACAGTCTTCTAATTTGTAGGCTCCTTTCTCAAGGACACGCCTCACTATGTAAGGATTGTGCCACCTGGGGTTAAACTTGCTTGCCCCCATGGGTTCCTTAGCTTGGTCATACAAGAGGACCAAGTCACCTTCAGCATAATGCCGGGGATGGATAGACCTATCATATTGAACCTTGACACAACATTTGTTGTCATCTATAGCCACAGTGGCATCTCAACGTTGCTCATCAAGCTGCTCAAGGTGGATCAAACATTGCTCAACATCTGGCGTATTAGGTAGGAGCTTTATGGCTAGTTTTAATGAAGGGATTTCGCATTCAATCGGTACAATAGAATCCACACCATGTACTAGCTAAAATGGTGAGAAACCGGTGGCAATATTAACTGCGGTTCGATATGCCCACAAAGCAGGGTATAACATAATGTGCTAGTTGCTCTTGTTGTGCTAGATGGTACGTTGGAGAATGGTGTTTAAGGAATTATTGACTGCCTCAACTTGACCATTCTCTTGTGGTTAGTAAGAAGATGAATGATCTTGAGGAAGCCCAAGCTTGAGTGACAAATCTGCCATCATTTTGTTCTGAAAGTGACTGCCATGGTCAGTGACAATCTCTTTCAGGATACCGAATCGAGCAATAATCTGATTGAACACGAAGTGGGCTGTTGTAGCACCATCGGCTTTTATAGTAGGCATGGCCTCAGCCCATTTGGAAAAGTATTCCATGAGCACAATGATATGGTGATGCCCCCCATCCGAAGTTGGTCTGCAATCCATGAAATCCATCCCCCACTTAGTGAAGGGACCGACGGTGACGACTGAATGAAGGGGCACTGGATGCAAGTGTATATTTTGAGAAAACACCTGGCAAGGGTGACATATGTTCACAGCGTTCATACAATCCTTAAATATCGAAGGCCAGAAGTAACTACGCTTCTTCATGAGTCAAACAATGACAGATGATAGAGTCCTTTCCTCGATGATACAAAGTGTCACCGACGATGACATAACATTTAGCTTGGTGGCACACACGCCGTCGTTCATCTTGTGAATAGTGCAAAGGGAACTTCAAAGTCTGGAGATATATGATCATATACCCATACCAAGGGTCTGCCGATGAGATAAGAAATAAATGCTCATCCACAAAGGAATCTTCATGGATGATGTCCTCATCAAGTCATGGAAAATTTGACATGAGCTCAGCGAAAACCAAGGATTTCACCGACTTCGCCGAAGCAAAATAGAGATCAAACTCCTGCAGAATCACAATCCATTTATTATACTTCCACCCAATCAAATGTCGTGAAAGCACTAATTGAAATGGATTGATGTGTGCTATGACAGTGGTTTTCCTAAGCATGATTTAATGTTGTAACTGTTGAACTGCATGAACAGTCGCAAGTGCCAACTTCTCCACGTGAGTGTATCTCAGTTCAACGTCTACTAGATTTCGACTAAGATAATAAACAACATGCTCTTGGAGTGCATCATCTACCTAAACTAAGAACATGCCAATCGTCTCGAGAGACGCAGCCACATAAAGGAAGAAATCTCTAGCAAAGTCAGGCGGACTAAGCAGAGGGGTCGATACCAAAGCTTTCTTCAAATTGTCAAAATACTATTGGGCTCACTCATCCTAGATAAATGATGTGTCCTTCAATAGTCACACAAAACCTTTGGTAAGACTAGCATAATTCACTATAAAACTTTGTGGAAAAGTAGCTCTCCCTTGGAGGCTCTGAAGTTGAATTATATTACACGAGGGAGGCAATCGAAGTATTGCCTCAACCTTAAAAGGATCAACTCTTATACCCTCTTGTGAAACTACGAACCCTAAAAGATGAGTCATTCTCACAACAAAGATGCACTTATTGGGGTTTAACTGAATCTTGTAACACCGACATATTTTGAAAATAAGGCATAGGTGCTTGGGGTGGTCCACGCTCTTACGAGAATGGCTAGCAAGATCATCCAAATAAGCCTCCACTATACTCTTAAGGTCATGAAACGCATAGGTCATAGCACACTAAAACGTAGCTTCGATGTTTTAAGGATGAAGGGCATTTTACGGTATGCAAATGTACCCCAGAGACATCTAAAAGTCATTTTATGTTGGTCCTCAAGCTTTATCTGGATCTGATTATATCTGGAGAAACTATCCATAAACGAAAAAACCTCGCTTCATGCACACGCATCCAAAATTTGATCAATGAATTGTGTGGTAAAGTTGTCATTCAAACATGCGTGGTTCAGATCTCTGGAGTCTGTGCATACACAGATGGTTCATTGCTTCTTATCTACAGGAACAGGATTTGACACTCATTCAGTAAGGAGAACCGAGTAGATGAAACCTTGATCGCGACTGCCTTTCTAGGATTCACAGCATGAAGTCGTTTCCAAACTGGCTTGGCATTGGGATATGTATTAATATCATGTTCAACAATACTAGGGTCTATTCATGGCATCTCCTCATATGACTAGGCAAAAACATCCCGAAATTCCTTGAACAGTTTGGTGTATATACGGATCTCATCGGGAGAACAATCAACACCGATATAAATGTTCTCTATCTTTCCGGGTGTGTAAGAGATGTTGATCGATATGGTTGGGGAGATATTAGCTGCATAATCCCCTCTGCGTAAATCCCATGTGAATCCAAAGGATCCATAAGGTGACCAACCTTCTCGGCAAGAGTCATCCTAAACTCTTCTCGCTGAAGAAGATCCAGGTTAGGAAGAAAATAAGAGCGATGATGCAAATATTCTCAAGGCCTCTCACTACCACACATGGCCTCAATGATGGAATCATCTGAAGGCAAAGTACCATTAAGAAAATCGTGTGATCAAGATGAGTCAATCGTCCATGCCGACAGCATAATGAGATCTTCCTCCTCTATCTGTGAAGAGGGCGGATCCGGATCTGTAGTGGCTTGTTGAATTTCACGATAAGCAAGCTCAGCTACGGATAACGGCATAGCCATTCCAACGTGTGAAATGTCTCCAGACGAGGAACTCATGGGTGGTAAAGTCTGCCAATCATTAAAATACAAGGTACAGAAAGGTACATTATTTAAAGAGGATGGCGCACTATCAGAAATGGTTCCAATAAAATAAATTGGTGCAATAAAGTCGAATGATCCCATCAAGGATGGATACAATCCTACACCAATGTTCCCAGTTGTTGGATGAGAATCGTTGCTCTGGGGAACCATAGTTCTCGATGATTCTATGGAATTAGAACTAGGGAAGTCTAGCTGATCGACCATCACAATTCTACCTTCATGAGGAAAGCAAATAACTCTAAACACGAAATATACAATCACTTTCATTGCGTAGATTCAATTCCTACCTAGAATAAGGTTGTAGTCGATGGGTGCATCAACCACCTTGACTTCAATAGGCATGGATTTACCACCCAAGTGGACTTCAAGGGAAGGGAGAATACCATGCAGCCTAAATGGCTGACCATCGAACGTAGTAAGCATGGTAATTGATTTTGACAAGGGAGGAATGTCAAGAGCTTTCCAACAATCCAACGACATTACTAAGGTGGAAGCACCTTCATCAACCACCGTACATTAACAAACTTATCCAAGCACCTCACATGGATTTGAAAAGCCACATGGTAAGGTAAGCGAGGATGAAAATTAGTAGTGTCAAATTTAATGATGCTAGGGATACTCTCATCCTGAACTCCCACAGCAGATAAAAGGGTGTGTCGCTGTGAAGGACATGCCTATAACACCTCAAGAGACGACATGGAACACAGAGTTTGGCCCAAATATTCTACAATAGAGTAGTTTTGGGTGGCTCGAGCATTGGGATTGTGTGCTGAGCGCTTAAGAACACCTTTCAGTATTCGTGGCATAGTAGTGTGCTTCTAAATATGCAATGAAGTGTCAGGAGGAGGAGGAGGCCCATTCCCCATATTCGGTTGTGGTACACCATAATCACGTTGACAAGTAGCAACACTAACCTCAGATTGGACCATGTTCACGCATCTGTAGCCACCATCATGGGAAGAGGATGCCGTGGTTTCATTGGTCCCATAGCCAGTAGTGGGATCATTCGAAGCCATATTCTGATGATGCGGAAGGGGATCTTTCAACACAGTTAGGCTCTTGCAAGATTCTTCAATGCTTCTTCAATTCGAGGACACAAGTGAGTCAGGTGATCCTCCCCATAAATTTTGCAAGGGAATTTCACCTTATGTCTCAGCTTACGGTCCCCGTCATTGGTGTTCTCTTTACTAGGAGTGTTTTGATTACTTCCATTATTCAAATTATTCCCACCCTTACGGTTATTTATCCCCTTCTTCTTTCGACCAGGTTGTTGGTTACCTGATGGGTTCACCGTCTGTATAGAATGGACATCGGACGATTGGGTAGGAGTGGACGAGGCGTGAGCTTATCCGGGGGTAGACTGGCTAATAGACAAATTCTTCATTTGGTTTGTAACCAAGTATACAGGTCGAGTACTTGTCAATCCAACAATGCAATCAACATGTGGTCCAGGAGCAGGCTTGGGTTCATGTCATGAGCGCGGTGTGTCAGGGATGATATCGTATAGGATTCCAGATTGAGCATAGGGTGAATCTCGCTGCTGGGATTTGAATATAGCTTGTTCCTCATTTGTGATGTTTGACACTGAAACGTCCTTAGATATATAGGGAAGCAATGACTTGAGGAACCACTCAAACATAAAATCAGAAGGAATGTCGACTTTCACCAGCCTCTTCTGTTGACATCACTCTTGAATGTGATCCAATATGTGCATGGCCTTATTCTAGCAGAAGGTAGATAAGAGTTCGGTGGCAGTATCGTAATGAACTGGAAACTGAAAGTGATCCAAGAAAACCAAAGCTATCTCATTAAAACTCCTGTAGGTACCCCTAGGCAACTCGACATACCACTTCATGTCTGCCCCCATGAGGGTGCATTGAAATAGTTTCAGATGAATAGATTCATGATCTAATGAATTCGAGGAGCACCAAAGGTGAAAATTTGTAACATGTTCACCCGGATCCTCACCATTCTTCCCTTCGAAATTCAGAATGTCGGAAGAGAGCTTGGTAGGGACTGGAGGCCAAGAAGGATCTTGACACACTGGATCATTCGTGAGCTTTGAAAGATATGGTAGATTCAATTGAGCAAGAAACGGGAGTTGAGGCTGTGAAGCTGGATTAAAATATCCCCAAAGAGGCTGGCCTTGCAGACCGTAGGGATGATATGAACCGTGACCATGACCATAGGGCTGATAACCACCTCAACCATGACCCGTGTAAGGGTACGGAGGTATATATGCGTTATAAGCACCATAGTGAGGGGGGTTATAGTAAGGGCCAGAACCCGCTGCATTATAAGAAGGATTACCACCATAATTATGGGGCATATAGGTGCTAGTTGTAGTAGGAGTAGTTGAGTAATGACCATAAGTGTAGGGTATGTTTCCAGCCCCAGTGTTGGGAATGTTCCCACCCCCAGTGTTAGGAATGTGCCCACCCCTAAGGTTATGAATGTTCCCATCCCCAGTATAAGGGATGTGTCCACCTCCAGTGTTGGGAAGGTTCCCACCCCCAGTGTTGGGAATGTTTCCACCCCTAGTATAGGGTATGTTCCCACCCCTAGTGTTGGGAATGTGCCCACCCCTAGTGTTGGGAATTTTCCCAACCCCAGTGTTAGGAGGGACATGCTGGTTAGCAGACATGGTCGTAGTCATGGGTATATGCATAGAAGCATGCTTGTTAGGTTGTGTGGTGTGAACCGTGTTATGTGAAGTGTTCCCACTAAAATGAGGGGCAGTCCTAGCGTGTGATCCTACTCCAACAACTGTAGAAGCTGAAGGGATATGACCAGATGTAAATTGAAATGGAGCGGAGAAGGTCGTGCTGCCCTTGGAGGGAGCAGTAGACGTTTTACTGCCCCTGGAGGGAGTAGAAGAGGATGCACCTCCCCCAGAAGTAGTAGCGCCCATAGCTCCAAGGCTAATGTTAGCTTGACTACCTGACGAAGTGGATGTAACATTCAAATTAAAGATGGGCATACCAACTGAAAAAGGATTAGTGGTCGAAGGGTTTGTGGTGTCATTAAGATCTAGCATCCCATATCGGAATCCCTATGTGTATGTACCATGGGTTGGGTTTGGATCCGGGGGTGGATATGGCCCAAAACTTAAAAAAGTGACGTGTGGGGGTGAACCTTCCTCTCCAATCTCCCTAGGAATGGGAGGAGTGGTCTATCCATCGACCTCAACTAACGGAGTCACAGGAATTCTTCCCGGCGTTCCAAATGCGAGAGTCATAATGTACTCGTGAAATTTATCAAAATTCTCAAAAGTATTGGAAGGGATCCTCCGATGTCTCTTATGAAAAGGACATGCTACCTCATCAGCTGGTAAGCCAACTAAACAACGAGATCGACGGAGAGGTGGATCTCGCTCCATGATAACTCCAAGTAAACAGAACTCCTCCTAAGAGCCAACTATCGATCAAAGAGCACACACCTAAAGAAACTACAGCCAAATGCACACAAACGGGACTGGCTTAAGGGACCTCTCGACACTACAGCCGGTATGTTTCACCTAGGAGAGGCTTGATAATCCCAAAATATAACCGGAGGTAACATAATTAGTTATAAGGGCTCCCAGACTTCACTGCGTGCACAGGGTCAAATCCCTATACAACAGGAAACTGTGTTTTCCAACCCCTATTTGAATCAGGACAATCGCAAAATAACCACAACGAATACCCTATGCAATACCAAGGTAAAGTAAATAAGGTCACCACGATATAACCAATTCTCAGGAGGACAGTCGTAGGTGGGATCTATCGTATGGGCAGGGTAGCTAAGCCCAAAACTCAAGAGGTACAGATCTTTCAAGAGCCCTCGTACACAAACAAATCACAGAAGTATATCCCATGTTCAGCTAGTATTGGAGGGCTATCTCCGCAACCAACCTCCCGTGACCTTGTGCTTAACTCTGGTTTTAGTGGAGCTTCCTGAGAACAATGATGTATACCATGGGTTTCACCACTCCATGGTGAGACACATAATGTTGGTTCAATAGTCTTGGATTGTTAACTCACAATGATCTATTCCAAGACTCTAAACCTAAGCTAGTTGGGGCACCCTATAAAATGAAAATTGTTTCTAATCAATTTTAAGATTAAGCATTGATTTTAATGGATGTAATTACCCAAAGGATATGGTCATGAAACTGATGGTGTATAAGACTCAATGGTATGCACAACAAAAAAACACTAGACTCATCTATTCAATAAAAAGCATGTCACTAATATGACAATCAATCCAACGGTTCAAAATAAAATGCAATCTCTTTAAAGTTTCAATGCACAAGCAAGTCCTAAATGAAATCACAAGAAATCTGATGCAAAATGCTGTACACAAAGCAAATATTTTTGTATTTTCTCTTATAAATGCAAGGAAAATGCAAAACAGTGCTTTTGTATTTTTTCAATATAAATAAATGAAAAAGTGCAAGAAAAATCTAACTATTCAGTAAAGAAATGTAGAGCATATAAAATAGACAACCCAACAAAACCCAAACAGTAACATGCAGCCAAGCTAATGAGATATAAAACAAGAAATTGCGAAAAATAAAAAAAGCTCAAAAAAAAGAAGAAAGAGGAGTTTCTGGTCACAAATAGAGCATGGAATAGTCAGGAAATAGGCCAACTAAGACTCAGGAACACTCAGAACCAACCCAGCAACAACACAAGGACAAAAATAAACCAATCCTTTCCATGTACGTTACTATTCAAAGAACAGCAGTGGGTAGATGTGGACTATAGTTCACACAGGGGCGGGTAGACGCGGTCAAAACTATGTTGACCCGCATACATGGAAAGGAAAATGAACCCAAAAAGAGTCAAACAGTCCAGAAAAAAGCTATTTTTCTAATGTAAATCCTGACGGTCAGTCAATGACACAGAAGCTCGAAAAACAACAATTCAAAATAAGGAAAAATGCCTAAAAAATCCCCAAAATTGATGTTCATCCCCAATGGAGTTGCCATTTCTGTTATGGAGAAAACTTCCTATGGCTCGGGGTAGACCACAACAGACAACTAACTACTAGAAAATAACTCAATTCCCAATGCAATGCTATTATAATGATAGTGCTAATATATGGAGAATGAGAACCAACCTTCAACCGGATGTTCAAAGTAGATCCCCGTTGAGCTTTCAATCTCTACACTTGAACCTGCCGATTAGTCCCAACAACAAATACAAGCAAGTGCATATAATATGTGAAAGATATTAGAATAATCATTAACATGATCCATGATATCATAAGCAAATGTAACCCAATGTATTTTAAACAACATTCACAACATTATTTGGACGAGAAAATGAGTATTTCCATTAATTAATAACAAGAAGTAAAATGATACGACCTCTTACCAGCAACCAATCTGAACCAAGAACTGGGTCTTTCCACTTCTGCCTCCACCAATTCAATCCCCCATGCAAGGGAAAACTCAAACTATGAAAGGCGTTTTGTAGGTGAACATAAGGAGTTCACAACAATAAGGATCAATGAGTGTAGACTCAAGTCACGACAAAAATCCACTAGAGTTTTCTTGCTTTCTCTTTCTCCTCCCTTCCATACACCATAAGAGCTCAATATATAGCCTTCCAAAGGTAAGTGAAAGGTCGAATCGAGTCGTTTAGGGGCATATGGAGAGCCAAAGGTCACCCTAAGACTGCTTTTTGGGAGTAAAAAGTAATTATTTGTTGGTTTTTACCATTTAACTTGCTGTACAATGGCTATAGTGTAACAACCTATGTGTACACTGGCTATAGTGGAACAACTAGCATACAAGAACAAAAATAGGTAAAAAGTGTGTTCCGGGAGGATAAAATGTGGATCTGAGTCAATAAAATGGATCCTGAAGGCCAATCAATGCTGATGCTCACAAGATGTGAAATTACGCTATAACACTATGTTGTATGATTTCCACGATGTGAAGGATTTTGTGGAACCTTATTACTTACCTAGATGATCTGCCTGCTCATTCGCTCGTCGTGAATTCCACATCAACCATCTGATGGTTGTCTTCCTCAGGTGTCAACGATATAATATCCGTCTAAATCCTGATAAGTGGATTTTTTGTGTCGAGTCCAGATTCCTCTTAGGCTTCATCATTTCCAAATATGGTGTCCGCATAGATCCTCTCAATGTTGAGGCCATTATTTTCCTACCACCACCTACTAATATTACTGAAATTCAAATTTTGCAAGGGAAGGAAAACTACCTTCGGTGTTTTGTGTGCAATTTCGTAGAGACAGGGATACATGCGGTTGCTGAAGAAGGATGCCCCATTCATTTGGGATGACTATGCTAAAAAATACTTTGACAACCTTAAACATGCCATCACTCATGCGCCCGTGTTACAACCACCAAATTACACCAAGGATTACATCCTTTATCTTGATGCTTCTACTTTCACTATTTTTATGGTTTTAGTACAGGAAGATAATGATGCCCAGGAGCATGTGATATATTACCTTAGTAAGGGTCTCGGTGAATCTAAAACTCAATATTTGCATGTAGATAACCTAGCTCTCGCGGAAATAATTTCTATTTAGAATTTATGCCACTACATCGACCTCCACACTACCACTATTATCGTCGACTCTAACCCCATATGCCACATTCTCACACATTGGGTACTAGGGGGGAAATATTCACGTTGGATTTTCTTTCTACAAGAATTCAATCTCTAGTTTGAGAAGGCCAAATCAAATAAATCTTTGGTTTTTGCGGAACTTATTTGAGACCTTCCCTGTACTGATCAGGAAACTGAGCCCATGGACTCTCTCCCCTATTAGTCCTTGTTTATCATCAATACTTCTAATGCATGATATGGAGACATCACATTGTATCTCCAAACCCAATGATTCGGTCCTCAATTATGTCAGTACGAATGTTGTTGGGTCCGTAGCCACGCTAAATATTACCTCATCGTTGGTGATACATTATATCGTCGTGGTATCGACTCCATTCTTTGACGTTGCTTAACTCATGTGGAGGCCGAGCATGTTTTGACTGATTGTCACTCAGGAGCATGTGGCGGTCATCTTTCTAGGATGGTTACAACCCAAAAAATTTTACGTGCTAGATACTATTGGCCTTCCATCTTCAAGGATTGTATTGAAGCAGCCAAGAAGTGTCCTCCTTGCTAGCTTTTTCATTACAAAAAAGTCCTCATTCCCAACCCCATTACATCGAGTTATCGTTATCAGTCCCTTTGCCAAATGGGGCATAGAATTTATGCATTGTAAGCCTACCTTAGTCAGGGGGCATGGTTATGTCATCATTTTCTCTTACTACTTTACCAAGTGGGTCGAGGCTATGCCTACATACAAAGAAGACGACGAAACTGCAACACTCTTTATGTTCAACCATATCATTGTGATATTTGGAATTCCTAAATCCATCGTCATTGATCATGGATCGCATTTCCAGAACAAGATGGTGGATGAAATAAGTGCAATATTGGGTTTTCAGCATGAAAACTCAAATCCCTACTACCCTCAATAAAATTGACAAGTAGAGGACATTAAAAGGGTCTTGAAAACCATGATTCAACGTATGGTAGGAACACATAAGTCCAACTAGCATATTATGCTTTTTTCAGCCCTATGGTCGTATAGTACTTCCATTAAAAATTCCAATGGTTTTACACCTTTTCAATTGGTCTATGGACTAGAGGCAGTACTACCTATCGCATGCGAGATTCTGTCACTAAAACTTGCTATTGAACTTCTACCGAACACCACTGCCAAGGAAGAACGATTTCTATACTTGGTAAAAATCAATGAAACCTGTCGTGATGTAGCTTTGGGTAATGAAGCACATAAGAAATGCATCAAGGCCCAGTAGGATAAATCAGTGAAACCTCATATCTTTAATGAAGGTGATTTGGTCCTTAGTTATGACCAAAAACACGATAAGATGGGGGCAGGAAAATTTGAGTCCATGTGGCATGGTCCATATGTGATAAAAAGTGTTTTGGAAAAGGGATCCTATGAAAGATTATGATGGGATATATTTGGGGTAGACTTGCAATGGGATCTACCCAAAGTGGTACTATGCCTAAATATTTATGCATGATTACTTTGTATATACTGAACATGATGTGTGTTTTTTTTTTTGGTGTGACACTTTTATTTAGTGTGTTAGGATCTCATCATTGTGCTTATACCATGTTCTGCCTGGATGTGTAGATGGAAACTTGCTTTGGTTTCGTAGATGGCGCTAGCTGGAACACCCGCAACCTCGCTTTGGTAGCATGGGTACTATATTCCCCTACCAGTGAGTTGATTATTTCAAGATGAACCTGCCTATGTTTTGCAACCAGCAATGGCGCTGAGTATCATGTAGTGATTGGATTATTGAATGACGTTTTTTCATTGGGTATAAACCACCTTGTAATCTATCTCGATCCACATTTAGTGGTCTCTCATTTAAACCGTGTCTATTCTATCTGCGACCCCACATTAATCCATTCAATACCTACATATCCCAAGAAACATGAACGCAGCCACTGATTCCCTAACTAATTTCATTTTAGATTGGTACATTGTACATTCATAAACATTTTCATTAAAAAGATGCATAAAATGACATAACATGTAATATAACCATAGTGTATAATCCAACATCCAAAAGATCCCAAATGACCATATAAAACACAGTATATAAAACCGCAAAATAGTGTTTTGTATATATATCATCATGTTCGGTAAAATACAAAAATGGTATTGATACAAAAAACATGAAGCTCATAAGCTTTCAAGTAGATTCCATATATAAAATTTGAGTCCTAGGACCTTAAATACATATATCATACATAAGAGCTATCCACGTGGATGCTCGTGATAATA
This sequence comes from Larix kaempferi, assembly GCA_027924585.1. Taxonomy (NCBI): domain Eukaryota; kingdom Viridiplantae; phylum Streptophyta; class Pinopsida; order Pinales; family Pinaceae; genus Larix; species Larix kaempferi. The sequence goes on from BSBM01001239.1 coordinate 185,074, forward strand.
GATGATAGCTCGGGATACTCGATAGAGAAATCAACCAAAGCGTCTTGGAACTCCAAATGTATGACGTTGGTAATGGAGAGGTAAGTCGTCGATGGATATGTCGGGAATATCCATTGCTAATCGCTAGATTTTATCCTCTATTTCACCTAAATCCTCTGCTGCATCCTACTGAGCATATTGCATCTCTCATACCACTGCTTTCCTCTCAATCGGAGAAAAATCTACTGGTCAAGACAGGCCAACGTCTGCAAGAAACATGTGTGAACTATTAGTACTACCAAAAAGCATAAAAAAAACCATAAAATACATTAAGAAAACAAGAGTCTCATTCTTACCAATATCTCCCCACTGATCCCCCTTACGAAGAGCTAAGTCTAGGTCTCCCATAAAGTCAGTGCGTGCATACACATAATCCTCAATCATGAGGAGTTTCCCATGCAACCACCTAAAGAAGGTGGGCCCATAGTTGATGATAGATCCTCCACCTCCGTGGAGGGCCATGAACTTCGACCATCATACAATATGAGTATATCGCAGATCAAGATCATCCAAATCTACTTGTGGTCTCAACATTGGAACTCACTCCAGGAAGAATGAGACCACGATGGATCCATACTTGAAATTATTCAGTTCACCTCTGCGACACTTGGTGAGCTGATCCTTTAGGTTTGTGAGAAGTCCCTCACACAAGTTGAAAACAACTGGTGCCATAATCTTGATGGCATATAGCATGTGGGCCTTGGTGGCCTAATGAGCATTCTTGATTCCCACCACCCACTCTATGGTAAAGAGCACAATCCTCAAGGGTCAATCTCAAATATTCTTGATGGGAATTTTTTCAGCAAGCATCTGTGTCTTTGGTGTACAAAACTATGACACCAAGCTCTTTGTCGATTGATCACTACCACGTAGAATAGATAGTGAAATCGGGGCTCCCCTCCTAGATAAACCCGTAAGGAAATAAATGTCTTCCACATCCAAGGTAAGAATGTGAAAACCTACTCGGAAAGGTTGTTGATCCGGATCCCATAGCCTAATCGGGTAATCCAGTAACTGTACTTGGGCCCTCATGCCCTGTACATTAAAGAATTTCAAGAGTACAGATCTTTGCAAAGCATTCATGGAATGTGGATCATTTACTGCTAGAGAATATTCGATTTCGTGCTCCCGTTCTTTCCATTAGACCATGATGTTGGTTGAAACCTACCCAAACATCAATTAAACATGTATTAGAACCTTTTCATAACATCGGTTTAGGTCCTTTTGGCCCCATTTTTTATTTTTCATTATGGATCTGTGCTGATGCACCCCAATTTTGTGGAGAGTGTGTCGACAACGCACTTTCCCAGTGGATGAAGCACATAAGGACACCCTCGATGCACTTATCACAAGGGGAAAGCACATTTCCCAGGGCGCCTGCAATCCCTTTTTTTTAAGCCCAAAAATACCAAAAAATGACTACTAAACTAAAATTTGATCCAATGAAAAGGTAAAGAGCTAGGTTAAGGCCTACATGTGACTAATGAGGCGTGAAACAAAGGACCATAGCTTCCGCATTCAATGTTTGAAAAACGAGCTCTGAAGAGGTGTTTTCACTACTCCAAATTAGTAAAAAAAATTTGGTAAATATTTCTTTACTATTTGACTTTTTATATAAAGGAAATGGAATATTCCTTTTTTAATATTTCTTTTATAGGTTTTTTACTATAGTTGGTGACTTTTTTATGTTTTAACACCTTGTTATGAATTCTAACTTAATTTTTGGAGTTCTCAGATAAAGTAAAGTGGTCTTCTGAATTTATTGGAGACCATCGTAAACGTTTTATACTTTTTATCAAGCATGAACGAGTCTTCGAGCATTTTTCATGCTATCATGGCGCTCATTAAAATCAACTATTAATGGCATCGAGCTTGCTTTTATCTTTTCTCATGCTCATAAAACTATGAAAATAAGTTACTGAGTTACATTTTATCACTTTTTAAGGATCGTAAAACTCCCACAAAAAGGGGATCCCTTGGAGTTCCTCTTTAAGCTCTTTTTAGACTCCCTAAACATAAAAATATCGTGAAACAAACTTGATTCTTCCATGCTTGTAAAATTATTGAAAATGTCGCCTTTTTGGTGATAGTTTACCCCTTTTTTGGACCAGGAGGACTATTTATGAAAAATGAGCACTTTGGTTAATCATGGTTGGAAGAATTATTCATCATGTTGTTTTATCCTTTTTCAAATGAGGAGACAAACATTTACAAAAAATAACCATTTTGAGTTTTCTTTAGTTCTTTTTAGACTCTCTAAATATGAAATGATTCCAAGTTTTCCTTCTCTACACTCGTTAAAATATGACATTGAAGGCCCTTTATTGGGACGGACCCCTTCTATCTTAGTGTGACGCTCGCCTCAGTGCATTGACTCACTATAGACTTAAGGGAACTTACCAAGTGACCCAGCTAAATAAACTATAGTCAAATGGTCCTTTGAATATTTGAAATGTTTGAGCGACTGAGAAACATATGATGATTTACATGATGACAAATGATAAACGAAAACAATGCAATGAGCGACACTTATAGAAATGGATACTTTACTTAAAAATAATAAATGAATGAATGCTCTGCTATATGATTAGCGATATTATCAAATATAGGAGGTGTATGAACCGAATGCATGTGTTACTTAATGATTAGTAGATTCATGAAATGAATGATAATTGAATGTTGTATATGCTCAACTGACTGAGAAATTATGATGATGTTCCACATAATGCAATGAATGATGATTATTCCATAGATGTGAATGAATGATATTGACTCAGATAAAAATGAATGAAGAATATGATGTATGATGAAATGATTTTATGGTGCAGTGCTACTAATGTGCGCTTTGAGTGTGTGCAATAGTAGGTAAAACGATTTACCGACTAACTCACAATGTAAAAAAAAGGGTCGTAAGAAAGAGAAACATACAGAGGGGTATGACGATGGACTATTGAAACTGAAATAACAATCCACACACGGGTCAGAATCTGGTTCAGCTCACCTGTGGAAGCCTCTGCCATATGGGCGAGGCCACAACAACTTGGTCACGTACGATGGGTTGATGGGCATGCGATAAGGAGATCCTTATCCCTTAGCTGTCCTTAGCCTCCAAGGAAGTGTAGTCGAGAGATCGCGGTAACGATTCCCCGATCGCTACATAGTACTCCCCACAAGAGGGAAAGAAAAGAAAGCCAAAAGGAATTGACGATGTGGTTCCTAGACATTTAAGGAAAGAAAGTCAGAATGACCCGACGATGTGGTACCTAGATGATAACGGAAATAAATTCAGAAGGACCCAACGATGTGGTACCGAGATGAATAAAGAAAAGAAAGTCAAAACGAACACCCATATATTTGGCATATAGAAATTGCATTGAATTAGTTATGCACGAAGGGACTAATTGCAACTATGTACTTGGCATATAGAATTGCATTAAATTAATTATGTGTGAAAATAATATTTCTCACACTTTTAGCATTTAGAAAGAGGCATATAGAATTTTAGAAAATTTAATAAAATAATATTTTATTTTATTTTATTATTTTTTGTAGGCTTTAGAAAAAGAGAAAATTTGGAATAGATACATGTCCATGTTTACTAGAATAATTATGCATGATAGATATCATTCAACAAATAGGTTATAGAAAAAAACTTGAATAAAATTCATGTAGAGACCACTCCACCTACATCCCACTGATTTAGGGATTAGAGGAATTAAGTAAGGAGACAACAAGGACACAATTTAGGGGTTTAGGTGCACACTCATGTGAGAGTGACACTTGTTGCATGAGAATAAATATTCAAAGAATTATTAATTAAAGATTATTTTTGCATGGAAAGACACATGGAATGGAAGTTTTTGGTTATAAAAGAAAGGGAGGAGAAGGAGAGGATCTCTCTTGCTCCCTAGTGTTGGACGGACAACGTAATAGATATTTTTGATTAAATGTGATTCCTTGGAGTTGGGTTGACAGCTTGACCGGGGATTGGGAGATCCCAATGGAAATCCATGGCATTGTATGTTCTTACGACCCCAAATCGCTCGGGGGTTCAGGGGAAATAAGAGTACCCCCGATATGGTAGGGAGGTCAACCGAGGGGTCTTTGGTAAATAGTCAAAGGATTGGAGCTGATCGAACAACAACGACTCATTTTGCAACAATAGATTCGACCTAAAATACAGGTTATATATTATTTGTTTACTTGTAATTTCTTAATTTATTGATGTCTATTATTGATCTTGCATAAAATGATTATTTTATGTTTTTACGTTTTAATACAAATTGTTCTGAGTAGGACCCGAAAGAGGGGTCCCTACATTTGGTATCAGAGTCGGTCGAGCCTTGACGGAACCATAATCATAATTATATTATTTAGGTTTACCAATATTAGGGGAAAACGTTTATTTCAATAATCGAATGGAGTCTGGTTTAAATTGTTGTGATTTTAGTTTTGTAATGATGTCTTGCAAAATAGTTTCAATGATGAAATTCGGTAGAGTCTATAATTCAGGTGGAATAGATACCTGTTGACAAAGATAGAAGTTCTATAAATTATTGGTAATTGACTCGGTCCAGAGATAAAAAGCTATGTTTTCTCTATAGAAATATTTTTTTCCTTTCATGCGTTTTTATCATAAGAGATGGATCTATTTAATAGTTGAAGGGACGGATCAGATCTGTTTTTAGACAATTGATCTCTATGTATGAATTCATAAAAACTACTCTATACTTGTCAAAATTTAGTAATGACAGACTCCTTGTTTATTGGAAAATCGGGTGATTTGCACATTCTCTACCCTCTGTCGAAAATATGCATTCACAGTCTGTTTGCTTTATTTATTGTTTAAATTGTAAGGGTTTATATATGATAGGGAAGAAGATCAAGAGATCTATACTTCCTTTATACTTTATCAAAATTATGTGTTCATGAACCGTTTATTACCCTCTCTGGCGATTAATTCCCATTAAATCGACCCGTAATTTCAGTTTAAAACCCTATAAAATCTATTGAGCGTATATGAGTTGAGGAGAGGGGATTTGGGGCAATTTGCACCCTCTATGGAGATCAGTTTCTCCTTAACCTGATCTGTGATCTCGGTATCATTCCAATGTGGCGATCGGTAAGCCTAATGTTATTAGACAATCTACCAAAAGCGGACTTAAGGCGTGATCTCTCTATCTTAACGTAAGTCTAGAGCAAATGAGACAGAATATGAAATAAATTTCCTAGATCTAGTTAGAGATCAAGGATTTAAGCATCTTACCTTAGCTTTCATAGATCGTTTTCCTTGTAATCGTTCCAATCTCTGAGGTCGTCAGATCGGAAACTGCAAGACCTGTAAAAACATAGGGAACAAGACAAGCAGTAAAGTATGCCTAAACACTAACTAGTCTAAGAAAATAGTTGAGGACGTCAACTATAAATATCATTAACACGACAACATTTATGGAAAGCATTTATATTACTGTATAAAAGGTGGGAAGGACAATAGGAGAGACGATTACAACTGATGCCTCAACGTCGAATTCTCCTTCTGACAAGCCAAACCAAAGCTCCTAGAGAGAAGTAGGTGCCTCCAAGACTAGAGTATTGGATCACTGAACTAATTTCACCAGCATAAGAGTACCATAGACTTCCTCCCTTTGGAATGGGAAGGGATCTTGTATTTATAGGACCAAGTGGATAGAGTAGGTTAAGGATCATGGGGAGAGGGTTAATGGATCCTCCCATTAGGTTAGGGAACCAAAGGCTAGCTCAACTAGGGGTTAAGCATAGGGATCCACCTCATCCAACTTCTAGAGTTTGCTCAAAAGCTACCTTTATCCCAATTAACTGACTCTGATGCATGTTGCATGAAGGAAACCTGCACCAGCGCATGTTGCTCAAAGACAACCTGCGTCGGCCTAATTAGGAGTGTGGATAAAGTCCATCAACCTACTCTAAATGACTAGGTTGATCTTGGGACTTTAGGGATTTAAGCATTGAGGTTACAAGGTGAAGAGTTTGGGTGTAACAGAATGCCCTGCAAAGCATGATGCTGATAAAAATAATCAGGTAAAATGATTTGATAGAAGGAATGGAAAGGAATTATCGGAGAGAAGATGCTGCTGCAGTACAACTGACTCTGAGATCATAGTCTCATATGACGTACAACATGGCTTCTGACCAATACATTCCAGATCCATGGTAATAATGACCGACTGAACAAAATCATGGCTACTAGACACAAGCATAGATCCATGATGAGATGATAACATAGCCATGACTAATACAAAAGTGAATCGTGTAATATGACTTAAACAATCTCCATCGCAACTTGGGTAAAACATAACTCCCTAGGGTCTTCAAGTCAAGCCCGTAATGATACGAATCTATCCATGTGATTACAAATGTCTTGATGTCGAACATGGTAGAAACCACTTGATTACTGGTCATTGATGTATAGCGTTAACAAGCGCAAGGGAAATAACTATTAATGTCAATGATCCCCAAGGTATCATAGTACATATCATCAATCACAAATGAATGAGTTGAAGTCGAATTGATGAAGAAATCTTTCAATCAAGAGTCAATGATGTAAACTCATGTTGAAAGCAAGGTCACCTGCCATTGAGGCATGCAGGCCCAAGGTACTCGATTGGTTTCTAGATTCAATCCTTGGATGATATGTTGAAGTCAACAAGGATGAATCTATTGAAGGAGGGCCATGATGAATCCCCCATAATAGACATGAAACTCGATAACCAAGATTTGGAGTAGATTGGATGGTACAGTAACATGCAATACTGACTCAAAGTAGACCGACATGATGGAGGGTGTACTGACTGCAAATGATGAATGATGAACACATCTCTTGAACATGGGCATGGCATGACTTGGAAGTATCGACACAATGAGAACAATGGAAACTACTAATGAAACTGATGGTGGAAGCATTCTTTGGATGACCCAAAGGAGTAAGAAGAATCAGGGAGTTAACAACACTCGAGGACGAATACTGAATGAAAATGCTAGACGAATGCCATGTTCAAGAGCGACTAAGTACCGCCATAGATAAAAGTGTAACACAAAAAATTTCCTATTTTCCCCATCATGACTGATGAGTGCCTCATGTGTTTTTAGCGAGCTTGATGAGGGTAACTAGATGTTTGGTATAGCTCATCTCATAGATGAGTCCAATCCCAAATGTTTTCCGAACCTGGGAAAGGAGGGGTTTGTCCCATGGCGGGCCGTTCAATGTTGAGTTTTAATGAGTCCATAGAAGGTAAACTCAGTGCTATTTCATGTTTAGAGAGTCTGAAAAGAACAAAAGAAGACTCCAAAGGTTATTTTTCGTAAAGTTAGCCTCGTCGCCTGGAAAAGGGTAAAACAATGTGAGAGAAGACTCTTCCAGTCATGATTGGCTGGAGTATTCCTTTTTCGTAAGTAGTTCCGACTGGTCCAAAAAGGGGTAAGCTAACACCAGGAGCACGACCATTCAAATTCTTTAACAAGCGTGAACATGACAAGTTTGCTTCGAAATATTTTCATATTTCGAGAGCTTAAAAAGAGCTTAAAGAAAAATCCGGGGGGTTCTTTTTTTGTAGGAGTTTAACGAGCCTAAAAAAGTGATAAACTATAACTCGATGACTTATTCTCATCGTTTAACGAGCACGAGAAAGAACAAAGAGTTATCTCAATTGTCATTTAATAATTTACATTAATGAGCTAAATTATGATGAAATGACGCTCAGAGAGTATTCATACCTGATGATACTTACAAGATGAGACCACGTCGAGAAAATGGCACTAAAGAGGCAACTACAGCTCAAAAACTAGGTCAACAGTGGTTAAACAAGTATTAAATATAATAAATGACCCAAACTATAGTAAAAAACCCACTAAGCATCAAAATATAAAAAGGAATATTCCATTTTTTGTTATAAAAAGAATGAAATAGTGAAAATAAATCACAATTGTTTTTTTACCAAATTGGGAGAGTGAAAAGTGTCGTTTGGAGTTGAATTTCAACTGCAGTTTCTGGAAGCTACGATCAGTCATTTCACGAGCCGTCAGTGCCAGGTAACCCTAAACCTCCTCATTTAACTTTTAAGTGGATTAGAATTTCCTTTTTTTAGGTTTTTAGGTAGTTTTTGAGTGTTTTAAGTTGGTGGGAATGTGTTCACGGGCCGGTGCAGGAAGCCCATTCGGGTTCTGCGTCGGCACAGATCTCAAAAGGGAGTTCTGCGCTGGTGGCGCACTATTAGAACGGGTGACCTGTGCCGCCGCAAACGGCCAAATGAAACTCAAAAGCTAGCAAAAATTAACAGTTTTGGTTGATGGGGCAAAGTTCTAAATATGTTTAAATGACTTGCTTGGCAGGTTTGGAGTGATACCATGGTCCTTGAATGGCGGGAACATGAGCATGACCTCGAGGATTTGCAAGATGAAGACAATCCACAAAGTTTTGCAGCATTGCGAAACTGCGGGCTACTCAAGTACTTTCGAGTGCCAAGGATGAGATTCCAAGTCAGCCTACTGACATACCTTGTCCAATGTTGGGACCCTATTCAGCAGCACTTCTGGATAGGTGATCACACGCTTACCATAGATTTCAAGGACATCTATTTTCTGACAGGATTGTCCCGTCGTGGGAATCCTGTGTCTTTGAACGGGTCATGCAGTGGAGACTGTTCAGTTAAGTACATGATAGTTCAAAGGTGTGTTCCAGATATAGCGATGGTTGGTGGAAAAATTCCCATCAAGCATGTTGTGGATAGGGACCTTCGAGTGATACTTTTCACCCTTGCACGAGTTGCTTGTAGTTGAGCTACTCACTTGGCCAGCAAGTTGCATATGACATATGCCGAGGAGTGCATCGCTCCTACAGGGTTTAACTAGTGCGAGGGGCTTCTTGTTAGCCTCAAGGATCAGTTGACTAAGTGTCAGTGCGGGGTGCTGAAACAGTTTGGGTATGGCTCGATCGTGGTGTCCTTCATGTTGGAGCGGGTACCTCTCTTATGCTCGCAGTTGGATTTGAAGGATCGGGAGGTATGTTATCCTCACATGTTGAGATGGAAAGATGCGATGGCTCTCCATGGTGGCAGAGGGCCCATCGTTGGCTTCGGCACTGGGTTCTTCACAAGGTTGCAGGCACAGATCCTTATGGTGGAGGATTACCCATATGTCGATAGAGACTTCTGGGGAGATCCCAACCTATTGCTTCTAGAGGGTGTGCAGTGGAGTGACATAGGTAAGAAACATGGGTTGTGTTTTTATATATTTTATATATTTTATGATTTTTTTGTAGTTGTAGTATTGATAATGTTTACATGTTTATTCGCAGACGTGGGTCCAGAGAGGCCATTGGGAGTCTCCCACCAGGCGCAGAGAGGAGTAGTGCTAGAGATGGAGCCTGCAGCTAGTGATGCTCTTGAGGAGCAAGAGGTGCTCGGGGACAAGCTCCAGGGGATGACTTCCGACATTCCAGAGCCTGCAGTGCATGACTTACCCCTCCGATATCAGGAGTTGAAAGTAGGGGTATCATCTCGTTTCAGCACGCTACTCCAAAAGGTGGCGAGGGTCGTTGTATATTACCACGCTCATCTTGGGGCTGAGTGGCCTAGGGTTGTGCGGCATAGGGTTTAGGCATATGGCCTATACATGTATACTCTGAAATCTTATGGGCTTCATACTTTTTGTAGAGATGACTCCTACTGAAAGCTAGCATGCTTTCGATTTTTAATTAGCACTACCATTTTGTACTTTTGTATGGATTTATAGATATATACAGACATTCTGGCGGGGTTATACATTATTTGTTTTAAGGGATGATTGATGTTATCTTGTTTACATGTTTGCTTATATGATGAATTATTTACATGTTATGTTTGCTTTTATATTTCATGGATATATTATGTGTGTGCAATGTACCAATCTAGAATGAAGTTGGCCATTGAGTTGGCAACTGCGTTCCTGTCTCATGGAATGTGCAGGTATTGAATGGATTCAAGGGACCTTTCTAAAAGATGGACTCATTTGTAGAGATGGAGTAAGGTAGGGTCACAGATAGCATAAATCCAGTTAAGATGAGAGACCACCAGTTGTGAATCCAAATGGATAACAACGTGGTCCATACCCAAGGAAAGAGCATCGGTTAGGGTTCCAATGACTGCCTGATATTCCGCAGCATTGTTGGTAGCGAAACCTAGACAACTTCCTCCTAAGATGATAAGCTCGCCGATGGGAGAGTAAAGCACCCAGGCTGCCGAAAAAATGTTACGGGTATGCCGTCTAGCGCTGTCCACGAATCCATAGCAGGTTTCCATCTGCACACGCAGACAGAACATGGTATAAGAAGCGAAAAAAAGATCTAGACACACTAAACAAAAGCGTCACACCACACAAAAACACACACCACATGTACAGTATATACAACGTACTTATGCATGAAAGACTCCGGCATAGTACCTGTTCAGGTAAATCCCATTGCAGGGTTCACCTAAAGATATCCCATCATAGTCTTCAAGTTCATAGGCTCCCTTCTCTAGAACACATTTAACTATTTACGGTCCATGCCACATGGAATCGAACGTTCCTTCCCCTATATTATCGTGTCTTTGGTCATATGTGAGGACCAAATCACCCTCGCTATAGGTATGAGGTTCTACCGATTTGTCATACTTCTCTTTGATGCATTTCTTATGTGCCTCATTGCCAAAAACGGCATCGCGGCGAGTCTCAACAAGTTTTTCCAGGTAGAGGAAGCGTTCTTACTCGGCATTAATGTTAGGGAGAAGTTCAACTGCGAGTTTGACGGATGGAATATCGCACTCTATTGGTAGGACAACCTCCAATCCATAAACTAATTGGAAGGGGGTAAATCTAGTGTCGATTTTGACAGAAGTTCGATAAGCCCATAGTGTGAAAAAAAGCATGTTATGCCAGTGGGACTTGTGCGTACCCACCATGCGTTGGATAATGGTTTCCAAGACCTTCATAATAGCCTCTACCTGTCCATTGGACTGCGGGTAGTACAGTGTTGAGTTTTCATGGAAAAAACCCAATCAAGTGCTCAATTCATCAACCATGTGGTTCATGAAGTGGGAACCATGGTCGGTGACTATAGCTTGAGGAACTCCAAACCGTGCTATAACATGATTGAACATGAAGAGTGCGGCGGTTTTACTGTCGTCCGTGTATGTAGGCATAGCCTCGACCCACTTTGTAAAGTAATCCATGGCTACTATGACGTAACCATGCCCCAGGGCCGATGTAGGATTATAGTGCATGAAGTCAATGCCCCATTTAGTGAAGGGGATAACGGCAATAACCGGGTGTAATGGGGCTGGGTGGGTGCGCTTTTTAGTTTGAAAGTGCTGGCATGGAGGAAATTTTTTTATGGCCTTGATACAATCTTTAAAGATAGATGGCCAATAATATCTTGCGCAAAGTATCTTTTGGGCTGTAGCCATCCTAGAGAGATGACTGCCACACGCCCCAACATGACAGTCATTCAAGATGTGTTCAGCCTCCTCATGAGTGAGATAGCGTCGAAGAATAGAATCAATACCATGATGGTATAAGGTATCACTGACGATCAGGTGATACTTTGCATGGTGGCGTATTCGACGATGGTCGTCCTGAGAGAGTTGGGAGCTGAAACGTTGGGTCTGAAGATACAAAGTGATATCTCCATACCATGGATAAGACGTGCTAATGAGGAACAATGATTCATTTGGGAGAGAATTATTGGGCTCAAATTCTACATCAGCCTAGGGAAGATCACAGATCGGCTTGATGAACAACAAAGAATTTTTAGACTTAGCTTTTTCGAATATGAGATCAAATTCTTGCAGTATCACGATCCAGCGTGAATACTTTCCCCCAAGCACCTGACGTGTCAAAATGTGGTACATGGGGTTCGAATCGGCGATGATGGTGGTGGTGCGAAGCGAGATGTAATGTTGGAACTTTTGGATGGCAATAACTGCCGCAAGAGCAAGTTTCTCAACATGTGAGTAACAATTTTCGGTGTCAATGAGACCCTTACTTAAGTAGTATATCACATGTTCATGGGAGTTGTCTTCCTGTACCAAGACCATGGTGATCATGGTGGAAGAAGCGACAAGATAAATGATATAATCCTTGTAGTAATTGGGTGGTTGGAGTACAGGGGCGTGCATAATAGCGTGTTTGAGACTATCAAAGGATTGTTGGACTTGGTCGTCCCAAATGAAAGGGACATCCTTCTTGAGTAGTCTCATGTAACCCTGCATCTTTTAAGTGAAATTGCAGACAAAACACCTTTAGTAAGTTTCCTTCCCTTGCAAACTTTGAAGTTCTGTGATATCAGTGGGAGGTGGGAGAGCGACAATGGATGCCACCTTCAAGGGATCAATGTGGATCCCATCTTTCGAGACAATGAAACTGAGCAGGAATATAGACTCGAAGAAGAAGATACACTTGTGAGGGTTTAGGTGGATGTTATACCGCCTGCATCTGAGGAATACTTCCGTCAAATGGTCAATGTGGTACTTGTGTTGCCGTAAATGGGCAGGGAGATCATTCAAGTATGGTTCCACAAAGTCCTTCACATCATGAAAGGCATATGACATGGCCCGCTGGAATGTGGCACCATCATTTTTGAGACCAAAAGGGAGCTTGCGATAAGCAAACATACCCCAAGGATAGATGAAAGCTGTCTTGTGTTGATCAGCTGGGTGGATCTCAGTTTGGTTGTAGCCAGAAAAGACATCCATAAAAGAGAAAGTGACACTTCTAGCACAATTGTCAATGATCTGGTCGATAAAGGGAGTCGGGAAATTTCCCTTAGGACAAGCCTTGTTGAGGTCCCAATAATTGACACAGACACAGATGGAATTTTTCCTTTTAGCTACAGGGACGATGTTTGAGACCCATTCTGTCAACAGGACAGGGTATATAAAACCAGCTTTCAAGAGATTTTCAATCTCTGCCTTGATTGTTGTATTCTTTCAGGGGTGTACCGGTCGCAGTTTTTGCTGGACTGGTTTAGCGTCACGATAGGTTTGAATCGTGTGTGAAACAATAGTGAGGTCTATCCCAAGCATCTCCTCGTAGGTACAAGAAAACACATCTTGAAGTTGCTTGAACAAGGCAGTGAACATTGTAATATATTAAGAGGAACACTTCTGGCCTAAACAAATGTGTTCCACTACACCAGGAGTAACCGATATGTCGACCAAAATGGTAGGTTCAATGTTGGCCAAGTTTCCTTCAGAGTTTGTTTGACACGTGAGTATCAAGGACTGAGAGCAAGGTTGGACATCAAGTTTAAATATGGTGGTGATGCTATTCTCCATAGTATCCAATAAAGGAAGGAAAGACAATTAATGATGGAGGTCTACCCACGTAGGGTCATCCGCACTCAAGATTTCCATAATGGACTCATCTGAATGAAAATTTCAGAGCATAGGATCGGGTAGGGACGATATCCGCTGTAGATAATAGGAGGTGGAGGCCACAACTAAGTGGTCCTCCGGTGCTAACTGGATAGCCTCGTAAGTGAGTTCAGTGGGTGAAAGAGGCATAGTGTCTCCAATAAGATGTGTAGTGGCTTCATCAGGTACAATCCAATGATTAGTTGAGTTGGGGATAGATGAAATCCGAGAGGAGATCATGGTCACTGTGGAAACATGATTTGGGGGATCCAATGTTGGAAAAACGCCCATAAGGGATGAGTCCTTGATGAGGCCAACCCCCATGCTCTCATATGGGTGAGAAGATTGTCCAAGTAATGGAAAATTATCGCCTAGATGAGTAGTGGTGTCAGGTGTACAAAAATCCAGTTGGTCAACAGTAACAATTAGTCCTTGATGGGGGAATTGTACTATGTGGAAGAAAGATGATGCGATCATAGTCATGGCATAAATCCAATTACGACCAAACAGAATATTATAATCTAATGGGGCAGCGACCACTTCCATGTTAATGGTTGTGGTATTGCCCCCCAACTCGACTGTTAAAGCTTGTAACATCCCATGAGGTTGAAAGCCACATCCGTTGAATGCTTTCAAGGTGGTGGGAGAACGGTTCAACTCGAGAGAGCCAATGGTTCTCTTACATGAAATTGACATGACTGAAGTAGAGGAACCTTCATCCAAGATGTTACGATGGATTGTCTTCCCAACAATGTTTGTGGAAACTTGAAATGCCAGCTGATGGGAAATCCTCGGCTTAAAATACACAAAGCGGAGCATGATGGTATTAGAAGAATCCAGATCAACCATGTCAATGGTAGCGAGGAGACTCTTGCACTAGTTAAGACAGTTCTGCAAGACCTCGAGCGTAGACATAGCACAAGGAGCTTGTGTGAGGTCCTCTACAATATTGTAGTTCTGAATGTCCCGAGCATTGGGATTGAAAACAACTTTTCGAATCGTGCTCTTAGGCGGACGCAATAATGACTCTAAAGAAGGCTTCTCAATGGTGAGAGAAGCAAGTGGTACGGTGATGTCGGGAATCGAAGTGGAATCTTTTTCAGTATTACTTCCAATGGGTTCCTTCTGAGGGATGGGGTCATGCGAACGAGATCGCGTGTTCAAGTTGATAGTCTCACTACGCATCATGAGAACATGCACGGTGGAGGATGCTTCTCCTTGGGAAGGAGAGGTGTGTGTGATTAGTTGTTGGTTCTGAGTGGGGAAGGGATCATTGAGAACTACGGTAGTAAAGTTTCCCTTGAGAAACTTCTGAACTTCGTCTCGGTGGGGACATTCCTTAGAGAAATGGTCTCCACCACACAGTAAACAAGGATATTTCAACTTCCTCTTATGTTTGGTGTCCTTGGAAGTGGGCTTAGTTTCCTGCCGATTAGAAGGCTTCTTAGGTTTCCCTTTGTTCTTCTTCTTACCATTGGATTTCTAAGATGAAGCTGATTGCACATAATTCACCTCTTTGGTGGAGGCAGAAGTGGTGGACTTGGTAGTGATGTTTCCAGCCTGTGGTGGTGAGGGGGAAGAACCTTGGGGGTTCGACAAGCCACCAGTTTGAGTAGAAGGCTGGGAGGTAAGGGAACCAATGATGCTATTGGCTTGTGGTCCCTTGGGTGGTTTCACGAGGTCATACATAGGGCGAGGTGCATCAGGAACAATTTCATACAATGTGCCGGATTGAGCATAGACCAACTCTAAGTAATGTGCATGGGAAATAGCTTGTTCCTTATTGATGGCCCTTCCCATAGCTACATTTCAAGCTATGACAGGTAAAAGCGACTTTGTGAACTAGTCAGCTAAGAGTTGGTCCGGAATATGATCCTTAATAAGACGTCGTATGCATCGCCATTCATGTATATGATTTAAAATATGAGTGGCAGTGTTCTGGTGAAGGGAGGTCAATAAGTCCGTACCAATCTCATAGCGAATGGGAAACTGGAAGTGAGTCAAAAAGGACAAAGCAAGAGATCAGAAATCTAGAAAAGAATTGGGTGGTAGTTCAATATACCACTTGGTAGCGGGGCCGGTGAGAGTCCATTGAAATAACCTAAGACGGATCGAGTCGTCCATCAAAGAGTTGGATGAGCACCATAAACGATATTTCATCACATGGTTCTTAGGATCCTCACCAGGCTTGCCATCAAATTTGGGGATATCTTATGGTAACTTAACTGGAATGGGTGGCTAGTTATTCCTGTGGAAAATGGGATCATTTGTCAAACTAGACAAAATGGGAAGGTCCAACATAGCCAAAAAGGGAAGTTGTTGGTTCGGCTATGGGTATTGATAGTACTGATAGGGCATGTATGGACTAGTAGGACCTTGAATCAACTGGTTGTAGGGTGTTCCCTGAGGAAACTGACCATAAGGGGGTATGCATCCCGGACCATAGGTAGGTCCACCACCATAATAAGGTGGTCCATTACCATAATAAGGTGGTGTGTTACCATAATGTGGGGGCCCACCTGCACCACTGGGAGGGGGTGGGCCACCTCCAAATGGTGGGGGTATGCTACTACCACCGGGATAGGGTGGGACTCCACCACCTCCTCCAGGAAGAGGTGGTGGTCCACCACTTCCACCGGGATAGGGTGGACCTCCACCGTCTCCATCGGGAGGAGGTGGTGGTCCACCGCCACTGGTGGAAGGGTAAGGGCCTCCTCTGGCACCTCCATTAGGGTAGGGTGGTCCTCCACCACCACCACCAGGATGGGATGGTCCTCCACCACCAACATTAAGAAGATGGGATGGTACTCCACCACTTGGGGGGGTGGCCCTTTGCCTCCGCCTGAAGAGGGAGGGCATCCACCTCTGCCACCAAGGTGGGGTGGGTCGTGGTTACCAGAATGAGGGGGTCCTCCACCAGAATGTAGAGGTGTGCCTCCTCCGGAATTATGTGTGGGCCCGTCGCCTCCGATGGGAGGTGGGGGTGGTGGAGCTTGAGGGACTGTAGGTGGGGATCCATGTTGTAAAACATTTTGCTGCCCCCATAGAGTGCATGGATTTTTGGGATAAGGTATCCCGTAGAGTGCGTTTCTGGGATTGAGTTGTCCCAACACAGGGTTAAGATAACCTAGATACGCTTGACTCGATGGTGGTTGAATTACATCGTATGGTCCCCCAACATGAAATAACCCTGTGGTGGAAGGTCGGACAGGTAAGGAATTTCCAACTGAAGGACCGATGGGAACTCCTCCTCAATTATTATGGTTGGGAGGTGGGGGTTTCCCCCCAGCAACAACTTGTTGACCAATGATAAAAGTTTGACCAACGTAGGTTGTTGATTATCTACTATAGGGTTAACATTACTCGCAAGAAAGGTAGGGGGTAGAGAGTATCCTCTCCATGAGTTTTGGGGTGGGGGAGGAATGGGTAATGTAACCGTGGTAGTAACCGGTGTGTTGGATTTTTTTCCTTCAACAGGTTGAGTTGTTTGAGGTATAGGACTGGTCTCCTGTCTAAAGGGTTTCTGTGCAGGAGGTGAGAGTTGACAAGGTCCAAAGGTGGTCATGTGCTGGGTGGATGGTTCCAGTGAGTCAAAAGATAAATAACGACTTGGGAGTGGTTGATAAGGAGGTAACGTCGAGTCTTCAGCCCTTCGCAAAATATTTTGTCTTCGAAACCCCTCATCCATTACACGTAAACGAGTCATCCATTACACATAAACGAGTCAGTTGTTCATGATAAGGTGTTAGAGGGTCGTCAGGAGTATCCAAACTGGGTGGGGATGCAACGAAAAAATGAGCCACTGGGTGTCCTAGAGATGATGTCCAATAAGCTGCATCTAGACCAACAGCTGCTGCAGGGTCATCTTGGGGTGGATTTAACCATTCGATCAATCTAGGCTCTCTGAGTAAAACGGAAGGTAGGTCTTGTGAAGTGGAAGTTGGCGCCTCTTCACCCTGTGGGGGGTTGGAGGTAGGTGAATCTGGAGGGAGCATATGTGCTCCAATATTCAAAGTAGGGTTTTCTACTTCATGTGACATGACCATGGCTTGTGGGTCCATTCTTACCTGCGAAATTACCTCCTGGTTAAGGGGATATTCGGGCAGTAAGTTCAGAATCCTATGGGACCTTCTCTAAGGAAAGTTAGCCAGAATGACGGAAAGAAAAGTTTCTCCTAGGGTAATCTAAACAAAAGAGAAGCAGTCCAGAAAAAAACTACATAAACTAAGGCTGCAAGCAAACTTATGTGATAGGAGTGGATTCAAAAGTCTGGAACCTCACGGGATTGTCAAGGCTTCACAACTCGTGATATACTCCAGGGTACAACAGTTATACTCAGCCCAATTTTTCAGATAACTAACCAGGGAGGATTAGGACCGTACCCCTAACCATATAATCCGACTACCTCATAGTACGTGTTTAGTAGCTCCCCAAGTGTTTTTATCGATGTATTGCTCTACCAAGATATCCAAATGGATAGCTCAGTTGGTTTCAGGAATCCTAATGGTGTCTCCCAATATACACAAGGTAGGTATGTGGGAGCTCAAATCCGTATTGGTACTGTCTAATGCACAACCATACAGCAGGAGACCTTCCTATAAACTACCGAGTATGTGAAACACCTTTCGATATATGCCAAGTACGTGAAACACGTTTTGATATACGCCAAGTACGTGAAAGAGCTTCGATATATCTAGTTGGTACGTGAAAGAGTTTCGATATACCGGTTGGTACGTGGAAGACTACAATACCCCCGGAATATAGTGCTGACAAGTAGCGACAGCACCCAAGTTTTACAACGCCGGAACACGTCTTTAACTTAACACACAAGTTACTAAGAATTTTACCCTAGTTCTACCATTAATTTTATCTAGACGGTTAAGTGAATGCATGAGGTGAGTACATAAATGTAAACATAATGCAAGCCCTAACTACATGCAAAAAATGTACTTTCTTTTGATGAAATATATGTATGGGAGGGAGAAATCTCTTTCCAATTGGTTTTATCAAAGCAACAAAATGCAACACAATCCCAAATCTATCAAATTTGATAACAAAAATACTCTTTTTGTTTTTTCGTTTTTCCAACCAAAACACAAAAAATCAACAAGCATTACAACCAAATATAAACATTTTCTTTTGTCTTTTCGAATGAAAAACTAAGAGATGAAAAGAGAGATATTTCCTATCTAGAGCACTCTAACTTTTCAAATTTCACAATTATGGCTTAAAAGCACAAAAAATCAAGAATGCATATAACTCTTTCAAGCATGGAGTCACTTTTTGTAAAACTTGATCTCACTCGATTTTTTCAAGAAAATGAATGATTCATAATTCCTAAAAAGTTCAAATGATTAATTCTTCTCTTAAATTTTGCAAAAGACTAATGAATGATACATTCCAATGCATGAACCAATTTCTACAACAAATTTCAAATGCGCATGAAAACAGTAAAAATGATGCACTTTTAATTTTTCAATGATATGCCAAGATTAAAACTTGATAACAATGATATTCTTAACCATGAAAAACTAAAAGAAAAGTTGATTTGCAGCACTCTAAACACTTACGAAATTCTCAAGAGAATGACAAGCACTCATATGGACTGAAAACACTCAATCAAACAACTGAATGCAATCAAAATCAAATGACATGTGCAAAGGAGGTCTGGGATCTAAGCCAAAGAAAGGATTAGATGAGGTGAGGAGAGCAGGGAATACAAGGCCAAGCAGATGAAGGTGGGGGATACCAAAGTGTCTACCACTACCAAACTCAATCTCGTCCAAAAATGGAACCCAAAACCACTCTGAATTGAACCAAACCAACTAGTGACAATGCAACATCAAACAGGTCCTTGACTAGAAGATACATTGCAGAAAGGGTCTGCAAGATGACCCAAAAGTGAGACAATGGAGAGGGATGAATCAAACCCTAGGTTTGAGTGGTTGGCACACGCTACCGTCAGGAATAGAGCACCTGACGCAAGTCATCCATAGGGGTTTAGCGCCGGCAACGCCGAAGACAAATAGAGCTTTAGCGCCGGTGGCGCAGATCTCAGAAAGAAAAAATATGCCTGTGAAAGGTGGGCGCTCTGGTTACACTACCCAGGTGTGCCGGGTGAATTCCCAAAACAAAAATGAAAAGGATTTCCAAGGATGAGTAATGAAATGGTTTAATAACTAAACCTACAGACTGAGAGAAAGTTAACAGACCTTTCAACAAGAAACTCTGATGGTGAAAAAGGCTCAAGAGGAAAAATAAATGGCTTGTAAAGAAATCAAAGAATATGACATTGAACTTGAAACCTTTAAATCAATGTATGTTCTGAGTATGGTCATCAAATCTGTTATGAGACAATCTACCAAAAGTGGACTTAAGGCATGATCTCTCTAGCTTAACGTACAAGTCTAGAACAAATGAGACAGAATATGAAATAACTTTCCTAGATCTAGTTAGAGATCAAGGAATCAAGCATCTTACCTTAGATTCGTAGATCTTTTTCCTTGTAATCGTTCCAAGCTTTGTGGTCGTCAGATCTGAAGCTGCAAGACCTGTCGAAACATAGGGAACAAGACAAGCAGTAAACTATGCCTAAACACTAACTAGTCTAAGTAAACAGTTGAGGAGGTCAACTATAAGTATCATTAACACAACAACATTTATGGAAAGCATTTATATTACTGTATAAAATGTGGGAAGTACAATAGGAGAGATGATTACAACCAATGCGTCAACATCTCAATCTCCTTCTGACAAGCCAAACCAAAGATCCTAGAGAGAAGTAGGTGCCTCCAAGGCTAGAGTATTGGATCACTGAACTAATTTCACCAGCATAAGAGTACTATAGACTTCATCCCTTTAGAATGGGAAGGGCTCTTGTATTTATAGGACCAAGTGGATAGAGTAGGTTGAGGATCATGGGGAGAAAGTTAATGGATCCTCCCATTAGGTTAGGGAACCGAAGGCCAGCTCACCTAGGAGTGAGGAATAGGGATCCATCTCATCCAACTTCTATAATTCGCTCGAAAGCTACCTTTATCCCAACTATCTGACTCCGGCGCATGTTGCTCAAAGACAACTTGAGCCGGCCTAATTAGGAGTGTGGATAAAGGCCATCAACCTGCTCTAAATGACTAGCTTGATCTTGGGACTTCATGGATTCACACACTGAGGTTACAAGGTGTTGATTTTGGGTATAACGCGTAATATCCTGCTAAGAATCGGCTCACCTTAGAAGGAGCCTTGTAATGATCTGAATATCTATACCTTAACCATTTGTATCTCTGTTATTACTTTGTCGATCCATTTCTATTGGGATGTTAATATACCAGAACAATCACCTAAAGGAATCAGTGTGAGGCCGTACAGCCCCATCACTGCACCGCTTCACTTGGTTAAAGTAAGTCTTAAACAATAGTAATATTCCTTTTTTTTTTCAAACCTCTTGATTGAACGCTGATTTGAACCTGTAGTTCGGTTGATTGAACGCCTTCGGTGTTACCTGTCGCGTTACACAGAGTGAGTCATGTAGTAATTTTTTACTTCACTAAACCTTAGCAATTAGATCGGTATTACCTGTCGCATTACACAGAGTGAGTCATGTAGTAATTTTTTACTGAATTTTAAGTTATGAATTCGAAGAATGGGTCTATACTTCCCATTTCCAGTTGTATATATGTTTTTTTTTTTTTTATATTGTTGATCCTAAGAAATAGGATCTGTGTAATTAAATTTTTAGTTAGACGATACAATCCTTAAGAACAGACTGCATCGGTCATTACAACTCTTATTGCTACAACCTATGCCTGTGTCTCCGTGATCCACTGTGCATTTTTAGTGAGCTACAATCGTTGTGTTTATCCCTTTGATGAGCAGCAACAACAATTACCTTTAGCCGTGGTTAAATATAGTTAAATAAATGAAAACAATTGTTCTATCAGTTTGAGAATACCGGGCAATTCAATTTATTAAAGCTCAAGTAAATTGCATATTTTACTTGTAGCTGTCTAAAATTTACTCATATAGATATGTCATTAAGTATGCATGCTACATGGGAGGTAAATTGATAAATTGAGATTACATGTAGAATAATGATACTAAAGTCTTTAATTAGATTATGACGGAGAAAGGTTAAGATTATGCACTTCCTCATTTATTGCAAAGGTTATTATTTATGCATTTGTTATGTAGGTTGTAAGAAATTGGAATTGGCATTTATTTCTAATTTTAAACTTAATTCATGATTTTTACATTTGTGCATAAAAGAAAAATAACTCAATTATTATGTAGGATATAGGAAATTGGAATTAACATTCATTTGCAATTTTGAATGTAATTCACGATTTTTACATTTAGGCGTAATAGAAAATAGAAAAACAAAACATTTTTTATGTAGGTTATAAGAATTTGGAATTGGATTTTATCTGTAATTTTAATTGTAATTTATGATTTTTACATTGAGGCATAATAGAAAATTAAATTAGTTATAATGTAGGTTATAAGAAATTGGAATTGACATTTATTGGCAATTTAAAATGTAATTTATGATTTTTACATTTACCCTTAATAGAAAATAAAAAAAAAGCAAAGCATTTTTTTGTGTGCAGGTTATAAAAAATTGGAATTGACATTTACTTGCTATTTTAAATGCAACTTGTGATTTTTACATTTATACACAATAGAAAACAAAGCATTTGTTATATGTAAGTTAAAGGTATGAGAAATAAGTATATATACATAGATAATGTTGACAAAATTATTTATTCATTTATGAATGGGAAGAACTTATCTTTTTATATAGAATATGGATATTGGTAGAATTTCAAGAATCTGGTCTTAGATAATTTAAGAACAAGAGAGGAAGTGAAAATGAATATAAAGTAATTGTGTGTTTCATTTATTTGTAAAATTTCACAATTATTTAAATGATATATATATGTTTTATATATGCAAGAGATGAATATTATTTATGCTTGGAAGTTATATATATATATATATATATATATATATATATATATATAAGTGTTGTAGAGATAAGGATATTAATTGTATATATATTGGAGAGACATTACAAGATGTATTAGAATTTTTAAATGGAAATTATAGGTTATAATTAAGCTTATGACATAATAGGAAATATATATATATATATATATATATATAGATTTTGTACCCATAAATAAGAGAGGGTCATAATATATAAACGTAATAAACTTAAGTAGTATATCACATGTTCATGGGCATTGTTGTCTTCTTGTACCAAGACCATGGCGATCATGGTGGAAGAAGCACCAAGATAAAGGATATAATCCTTGTAGTAATTGGGTGGTTGGAGCACTGGGGCATGCATAATAGCATGTTTGAGACTATCAAAGGATTGTTGGGCTTGGTCGTCCCAGATGAAAGGGATGTCCTTCTTGAGTAGTCTCATGTAACCCTGCGTCTTTTGCGTGAAATTACAGAAAAAAATCCTTAAGTAAGTTTCCTTCCCTTGCAAACTTTGAAGTTTTGTGATATCAATGGGAGGTGGGAGAGCGACGATGGCTGCCACCTTCAAGGGATCAATGTGGATCCCATCTTTTGAGACAATGAAACCAAGGAGGAATCTAGACTCGATGTAGAAGATACACTTGTGAGGGTTTAGGTGGATGTTGAACCGCCTGCATCTGAGGAATACTTCCGTCAAATGGTCAATGTGGTATTCGTGTTGCCGTTAATGGGCAGGGTGATCATTCAAGTATGGTTCCACAAAGTCCTTCACATCATGAAAAGCATACGACATGGCCCGCTGGAATGTGGCACCATCATTTTTGAGACCAAAAGGGAGCTTGCGATAAGCAAACATACCCCAAGGACAGATGAAAGCTATCTTGTGTTGATCAGCTGAGTGGATCTCAATCTGGTTGTAGTTGGAAAAGCCATCCATAAAAGAGAAAGCGACACTTCCAGCACAATTGTCAATGATCTGGTCGATAAAGGAAGTCGGGTAATTGCCCTTAGGATAAGCCTTGTTTAGGTCCCAATAATCGACGTAGACATGGATGGTACCCTGCTTTTTAGCTACAGGGACGACGTTTGAGACCCATTTTTTCAATGGGACAGGGTAGATAAAACCATCTTTCAAGAGCTTTTCAATCTCTGCCTTGATTGTCGTATTCTTTCGGGGGTGTACCGATCGCAGTTTTTGCCGGACTGGTTTAGCGTCAGGATAGGTTTGAATCATGTGTGAAACAATAGTGAGGTCTATCCCGGGCATCTCCTCATAGGTACAAGAAAACACGTCTTGAAGTTGCTTGAACAAGGCCATGAACGTTGTAATATATTCAGGGGAACACTTCTGGCCTAAACGAATGTGTTCCGCTACCCCAGGAGTAACCGATATGTCGACCGAAATGGTAGGTTCAATGTTGGCCAAGTTTCCTTCAGAGTCTGTATGACACGTGAGTATCGAGGACTGAGAGCAAGGTTGGACATTAGGTTTAAAGATGGTGGTGATGCTATTCTCCATAGTATCCAATAAAGGAAGGAAAGACGATAAATGATGGAGGTCTACCCATGGAGGGTCATCCGCACTCAAGATTTCCATAATGGACTTGTTTGAATGAAAAGTTCGGAGCATAGGATCGGGTAGGGATGATATCTGCTGTAAAGAATAGGAGGTGGAGGCCACAACTAAGTGGTCCTCTGATGCTGACTGGATAGCCTCGTAAGTGAGTTCAGTCGGTGAAAGAGGCATAGTGTCTCCAATAAGATGTGTAGTGGCTTCATCAGGTACAATCCAATGATTAGTTGAGTTGGGGATAGATGAAATCCAATAGGAGATTATGGTCACTATGGAAACATGATTTGGGGGATCTGATGTTGGAAAAACGCCCATAAGGGATGAGTTCTTGATGAAGCCAACCCCCATGCTCTCATATGGGTGCAAAGATTGTCCAAGTAATGGAAAATTATCGCCTAGATGAGTAGTGGTGTCAGGTGTACAGAAATCCAATTGGTCGACCGTAACAATTCATCCTTGATCGGGGAATTGTACTATGCGGAATACAAATGATGTGATCATAGTCATGGCGTAAATCCAATTAAGACCAAGCAGAATATTATAATCTAACAGGGCAGCGACCACTTCCACGTTAATGGTTGTGGTGTTTCCCCCCAACTCGGCTGCTAAAGGTTGTAACATCCCATGAGGTTGAAAGCCACATCCATCGAATGCTTTCAAGGTGGTGGGAGAGCGGTTCCACTCGGGACAGCCAATGGCTCTCTTACATGAAATCGACATGACTGAAGTAGAGGCACCTTCATCCAATACGGTACAATGGATTGTCTTCCCAACAATGTTTATGGAAACTTGAAATGCCAGCTAATGGGAAATCCTCGGCTTAAAATACTCAAGGCGGAGCATGATGGTATTAGAAGAATCCAGATCAACCGCGTCGATGGTAGCGAGGAGAGTCTTGCGCTGGTTAGGACAGTTCTGCGAGACCTCAAGCGTCGACATAGCATAAGGAGCTTGTGAGAGGTCCTCTACAATATTGTAGTTCTGAGCAGCTCGAGCATTGGGATTGAAAAAAACTTTTCGAATCGTGCTCTTGGTTGGATGCAATAATGACTCTAAAGAAGACTTCTTAATGGTGAGAGAAGTGAGTGGTACGGTGACGTCGGGAATCGAAGTGGAAGCTTTTTCAATATTACTTCCAATGGGTTCCTTCTGAGGGATGGGGTCATACGAACAAGATCGCGTGTTCAAGTTGACGGTCTCACTACGCATCATGAGAACATGCACGGTGGAGGATGCTTCTCCTTGGGAAGGAGACGTGTGTGCGATTAGTTGTTTGTTTTGAGTGGGGAAGGGATCATTGAGAACTGTGGTAGTAGAGTTTCCCTTGAGAAACTTCTGAACTTCGTCTCGGTGGGGACATTCCTTAGAGAAATTCTCTCCACCGCACAGTAAACAAGGATAGTTCAACTTCCTCTTATGTTTGGTGTCCTTGGGAGTGGGCTTAGTTTCCTGCTGATTAGAAGGCTTCTTAGGTTTCCCTTTGTTCTGCTTCTTACCATTGGATTTCTGAGATGAAGCTAATTGCACATAATTCACCTCTTCGGTGGAGGCAGAAGTGGTGGACTTGGTAGTGATGTTTCCAGCCTGCTGTGGTGAGGGGGAAGAACCTTGGGGGTTCAACGAGCCACCAGTTTGAGTCGAAGGCTGGGAGGTAAGGGAACCAATGATTCCATCGGCTTGTGGTCCCTTGGGTGGTTTCGCGGGGTCATACATAGGGCGAGGTGCATCAGGAACAATTTCATACAATGTGTCGGATTGAGCATAGGCCAACTCTGAGTAATGGGTATGGGAAATAGCCTATTCCTCAGTGACAGCCCCTCCCATAGCTACATCTCAAGCTACGACAGGTAAAAGCAACTTTGTGAACTAGTCAGCTAAGAGTTGGTCTGGAATATGATCCTTAATAAGACGTCGTATGCATCACCATTCATGAATATGATCTAAAATATGAGTGGCAGTGTTCTGGTGAAGGGAGGCCAATAAGTCCATACCAGTCTCATAGCGAATGGGTAACTGGAAGTGAGTCAAAAAGGACAAAGCAAGACATCAGAAATCGTGAAAATAATTAGGTGGTAGTTCAATATACCACTTGGTAGCAGAGCCGGTGAGAGTATGTTGAAATAACCTAAGACGGATCGAATCGCCCATTAAGGAGTTGGATTAACACCATAAATGGTACTTCATCACATGGTTCTTAGGATCCTCACCAGGCTTACCATCAAGTTTGGGGATATCTGATGGTAACTTAACCGGAATGGGTGGCTAGTTATGCCCGTGGAAAATGGGATCATTTGTCAAACTAGACAAAATGGGAAGGTCCAACATAGCCAAAAAGGGAAGTTGTTGGTTCGGCTACGAGTACTGATAGTACTGATAGGGCATGTATGGACTAGTAAGACCTTGAATCAACTGGTTGTAGGGTGTTCTCTGAGAAAACTGACCGTAAGGGGGTATGCCTCCCAGACCATAGGTAGGTCCGCCACCATAATAAGGTGGTCCATTACCATAATAAGGTGGTGTGTTACCATAAGGTGGGGGCCCACCTCTACCGCTGGGAGGGGGTGGGCCACCTCCAAATGGTGGGGGTCCACGACTACCACCAGGATAGGGTGGGACTCCACCACCTCCTCTAGGAAGAGGTGGTGGTCCACCATTTCCATCGGGATAAGGTGGACCTCCACTGTCTTTGTCGGGAGGAGGTGGTGGTCCACTGCCACTGCTGGAACGGTAAGGGCCTCCTCAGCCACCTCCACCAGGGTAGGGTGGTCCTCCACCACCACCACAAGGATGGGATGGTCCTCCACCACCACCACCAAGATGGGATGGTCCTCCACCACTTGGGGGGGTGGCCCTCTGCCTCCACCTAAAGGGGGAGGGCCTCCACCTCCGCCACCAAGGTGGGTGGGTCGTGGTTACCAGAATGAGGGGGTCCTTCGCCAGAATGTAGAGGTCTACCTCCTTCGAAATTATGTGTGGGCCCGTCGCCTCAGACGGGAGGTGGGGGCAGTGGAACTTGAGGGACTGTAGGTGGGGATCCATGTTGTAAAACATTTTGCTGCCCCCATTAAGTGCATGGATTTCCGGGATAAGGTATCCCATAGAGTGCATTTATGGGATTGAGTTGTCTCGACACAGGGTTAAGATAACCTGGATATGCTTGACTCCATGGTGGTTGAATTACATTGTATGGTGCCCCAACATGAGATAACCCTATGGTGGAAGGTCCGACAGGTAAGGAATTTCCAACTGAAGGACCGATGGGAACTCCTCCTCAATTATTATGGTTGGGAAGTGGGGGTTTTCCCCCAGCAACAACTTGCTGACCACTGATAAAAGGTTGACCAACGCAGGCTGTTGATTATCTACTACAGGGTTAACATTACTCGCAAGAAAGGAGGGGGGTAGAGAGTATCCTCCCCGTGAGTTTTGGTGTGGGGGAGGAATGGGTAATGTAACCGTGGTAGTAACCGGTGTGTTGAACTGTTGTCCTTCAACAGGTTGAGTCGTCTGAGGTATAGGACTGGTCTCCTATCTAGGGGGTGTCTGTGCAGGAGGTGAGAGTTGACAAGGTTCAGAGGTGGTCATGTGCTGGGTAGATGATTCCATTGAGTCAAAAGATAAATAACGACTTGGGAGTGGTTGATAAGGAGGTAACGTCGAGTCTTCAGCCCTTCACAAAATATTTTGTCTTTGAAACCCCTTAGCCATTACACGTAAACGAGTCAATTGTTCACGATAAGGTGTTAGAGGGTCGTCAGGAGTAGCCCAACTGGGTGGGGATGCAACGACAAAATGATCCACTGGGTGTCCTAGAGATGATGTCGAATAAGATGTAGTTGGACCAACAGCTGCTGTAGGGTCGTCTTGGGGTGGATTTAACCATTCGACCGATCCAGGCTCTCCCAGTAAAACGGAAGGCAGGTCTTGTGAATTTGAAGTTGGCGCCTCTTCACCCTATGGGGGGTTGGAGTTAGGTGAATCTGGAGGGAACATATGTGCTCCAATATTCAAAGTAGGGTTTTCTACTTTAGGTGACACGACCATGGCTTGTGGGTCCATTCTTACCTGCAAAATTACCTCCTAGTTAAGGGGATATTCGGGTAGTAAAGTTCAGAATCCTATGGGACCTTCTCCAAGGAAAGTTAGCCAAAGTGACTAAAAGAAAGTTTCTCCTAGGGTAATCTAAACAAAAGAAAAGCAGTCCAGAAAAAAACTACATAAACTAAGGCCGCAAGCAAACTTATGTGATAGGAGTGGATTCAAAATCCTAGAACCTCACGGGATTGTCAAGGCTTCACAACTCGTGATATACTCCAGGGTCCAACAATTATACTCAGCCCAATTTTTCAAAGAACTCACCAGGGAGGATTAGGACCATACCCCTGACCATATAATCCAACTACCTGATAGTACGTGTTTAGTAGCTCCCCGAGTGTTTTTCTCGGTGTATTACTCTACCAAGACGGCCAAATGGATAGCTCAGTTGGTTTCAGTAATCCTAATGGTGTGTCCCGATATACACAAGGTATGTGGGAACTCAAATCCGTACTGGTCCTGTCTAATGCACAACCGTACGGCAAGAGACCTTCCTATAAACTACCGAGTACGTGAAACACCTTTCGATATATGCCAAGTACGTGAAACACATTTTGATATACGCAAAGTACGTGAAGTACTTGGTGGGTACGTGAAAGAGCTTCGATATATCTGGTTGGTACGTGAAAGAGGTTCGATATACTGGTTGGTACGTGGAAGACTACAATACCCCCGGAATACAGTGCTGACAAGTAACGACAGCAACCAAGTTTTACAACGCTGGAACACATCTCTAACTTAACACACAAGTTACTAAAAATTTTACCCTAGTTCCACCATTAATTTTATCTGGACGGTTAAGTGAATGTATGAGGTGAGTACATAAATGTAAACATAATGCAAGCCCTAACTACATGCAAAAAATGTACTTTTCTTTTGATGAACTCTATGTATGGGAGGGAGAAATCTCTTTCCAATTGGTTTTACCAAAACAACAAAATGCAACACAATCCCAAATCTATCAAATTTGATAACAAAAATACTCTTTTTGTTTTTACGTTTTTCCAAGCAAAACACAAAAAATCAACAAGCATTACAACCAAATATAAACATTTTCTTTTGTCTTTTTGAATGAAAAACTAAGAGATGAAAAGAGAGATATTTCCTATCTAGAGCACTCTAACTTTTCAAATTTCACAATTATGGCTTAAAAGCACAAAAAATCAAGAATGCATATAACTCTTTCAAGCATGGAGTCACTTTTTGTAAAACTTGATCTCACTCGAATTTTTCAAGAAAATGAATGATTCATAATTCCTAAAAAGTACAAATGATTAATTCTTCTCTTAAATTTTGCAAAAGACTAATGAATGATACATTCCAATGCATGAACCAATTTCTACAACAAATTTCAAATGCACATGAAAATGGTAAAAATGATGCACTTTTAATTTTTCAATGATATGCCAAGATTAAAACTTGATAACAATGATATTCTTAACCATGAAAAACTAAAAGAAAAGTTGATTTGCAGCACTCTAAACACTCAGGAAATTCTCAAGAGAATGACAAGCACTCATATGGACTGAAAACACTAAAAACACTCAATCAAACAACCGAATGCAATCGAAATCAAATGACATGTGCAAAGGAGGTCTGGGATCTAAGCCAAATGAAGGATTAGATGAGGTGAGGAGAGCAGGGAATACAAGGCCAAGCGGATGAAGGTGGGGGAGACCAAAGTGTCTACCACTACCAAACTCAATCTCGTCCAAAAATGGAACCCAAAACCACTCTGAATTGAACCAAACCAACTACTGACAATGCAACATCAAACAGGTCCCTGACTAGAAGATACAGTGCAGAAAGGGTTTGCAAGATGAACCAAAAGTGAGACAATGGAGAGGGATGACTCAAACCCTAGGTTTGAGTGGTCGGTGCATGCTACCGTCAGGAATAGAGCGCCCGACGCAAGTCATCCACACGGGTTTAGCGCCGGCAATGTCGAAGACAAACAGAGATTTAGCGCCGGTGGCACAGATCTCAGAAAGAAAAAGGACACCTGTGAAAGGTGGGCGCTCTGGTTACACTGCCCAGGTGTGCAGGGTGATTTCCCAAAACAAAAATGAAAAGGATCTCCAAGGATGAGTAATGAAATGGTTTAATAACTAAACCTACAGACTGAGAGAAAGTTAATAGACCCTTCAACAAGAAGATCTGATGGTGAAAAGGGCTCAAGAGGAAAAATAAATGGCTTGTAAAGAAATCAAAGAATATGACATTGAACTTGAAACCTTTAAATCAATGTACGTTCCAAGTATGGTCGCCAAATTTGTTATGAGACAATCTACCAAAAGCGGACTTAAGGCATGATCTCTCTAACTTAACGTACAAGTCTAGAACAAATGAGACAGAATATGAAATAACTTTCCTAGATCTAGTTACATATCAAAGAATCAAGCATCTTACCTTAGATTTGTAGATCTTTTTCCTTGTAATCGTTCCAAGCTCTGCGGTCGTCAGATCTAACGCTACGAGACCTATCAAAACATAGGGAATAAGACAACCAGTAAACTATGCCTAAACACTAACTAGTCTAAGTAAACAGTTGAGGAGGTCAACTATAAGTATCATTAACACAACAACATTTATGGAAAGCATTTATATTATTATATAAAATGTGGGAAGTACAATAGGAGAGATGATTACAACCGATGCGTCAACATTGCAATCTCCTTCTGACAAGCCAAACCAAAGCTCCTAGAGAGAAGTAGGTGCCTCCAAGACTAGAGTATTGGATCACTGAACTAATTTCACCAGCATAAGAGTACTATAGACTTCCTCCCTTTAGAATGAGAAGGGTTCTTGTATTTATAGGACCAAGTGGATAGAGTAGGTTGAGGATCATGGGGAGAAAGTTAATGGATCCTCCCATTAGGTGAGGGAACCGAAGGCTAGCTCACCTAGGAGTTAGGGATAGGGATCCATCTCATCCAACTTCTATAATTCACTCGAAAGCTACCTTTATCCCAATTATCTGACTCTGGCGCATGTTGCATGAAGGCAACCTGCGCTGGCGCATGTTGCTCAAAGACAATTTGCGTCGGCCTAATTAGCAGTGTGGATAAAGGCCATCAACCTGTTCTAAATGACTAGCTTGATCTTGGGACTTCATGGATTCATGCACCGAGGTTACAAGGTGTTGATTTTGGGTATAATGCCTAATATCCTGCTAAGAATCGGCTCACCTTAGAAGGAGCCTTGTAATGATCTGAATATCTATACCTTAACAATTTGTATCTCTGTTATTACTTTGTCGATCCATTTCTATTGGATGTTAATATACCAGAACAATCACCAAAAGGAATTAGTGTGAGGCCGTACAGCCCCATCACGGCACCACTTCACTTGGTTAAAGTAAATCTTAAACAATAGTAATATTCCTCTTTTTTTTCAAACCTCTTGATTGAACGCTGATTTGAACCTGTAGTTCGGTTGATTGAACGCCTTCGGTGTTACCTGTCGCATTACACAGAGTGAGTCATGTAGTAATTTTTTACTTCACTAAACCTTAGCAATTAGATCGGTGTTACCTGTCGCATTACACAGAGTGAGTCATGTAGTAAATTTTTACTGAACTTTAAGTTATGAATTCGAAGAATGGGTCTATACTTCCCATTTCCAGTTGTATATATGTTTTTTTGTTTTTTGTTTTTAATATTGTTGATCCTAAGAAATAGGATCTGTGTAATTAAATTTTTAGTTAGGCGATACAATCCTTAAGAACAGACTGCATCGGTCATTACAACTCTTAGTGCTACAACCTGTGCCTGTGTCTCCGTGATCCACTGTGCATTTTTAGTGAGCTACAATCGTTGTGTTTAGCCCTTTGATGAGCAGCAACAACAATTACCTTTAGCCGTGGTTAAATATAGTTAAATAAATGAAAACAATTGTTCTATCAGTTTGAGAATACCGGGCAATTCAATTTATTAAAGCTCAAGTAAATTGCATATTTTACTTGTAGCTGTCTAAAATTTACTCATATAGATATGTCATTAAGTATGCATGGTACATGGGAGGTAAATTGATAAATTGAGATTACATTTAGAATAATGATACTAAAGTCTCTAATTAGATTATGACGGAGAAAGGTTAAGATTATGCACTTCCTCATTTATTGCAAAGGTTATTATGTGTTTGTTATGTAGGCTGTAAGAAATTGGAATTGGCATTTATTTCTAATTTTAAACTTAATTCATGATTTTTACATTTATGCATAAAAGAAAAATAACTCAATTATTATGTAGGATATAGGAAATTGGAATTAACATTCATTTGCAATTTTGAATGTAATTCACGATTTTTACATTTACCCATAATACAAAATAGAAAAACAAAACATTTTTTTATGTAGGTTATAAGAATTTGGAATTGACTTTTATCTGTAATTTTAATTGTAATTTATGATTTTTACATTGAGGCATAATAGAAAATTAACTTAGTTATAATGTAGGTTATAGGAAATTGGAATTGACATTTATTGGCAATTTAAAATGTAATTTATGATTTTTACATTTACCCTTGATAGAAAAAAAAAAAAGCAAAGCATTTTTTTGTGTAGGTTATAAAAAAATGGAATTGACATTTACTTGCTATTTTAAATGTAACTTGTGATTTTTACATTTACACATAATAGAAAACAACGCATTTGTTATATGTAAGTTAAAGGTATGAGAAATATCTATATATACATAGATAATGTTGAAAAAATTATTTATTCATTTATGAATGGGAAGAACTTATCTTTTTATATAGAATATGGATATTGGTAGAATTTCAAGAATCTGGTTTTAGATAATTTAAGAACAAGAGAGGAAGTGAAATTGAATATAAACTTATTGCGTGTTTAATTTATTTGTAAAATTTCACAATTATCCAAATGATATATATATGTTTTATATATGCAAGAGATGAATAGTATTTATGCTGGGAAGTTATATATATATATATATATATATATATATATATATATATATATATAAGTGTTGTAGAGATAAGGATATTAAATGTATATATATTGGAGAGACATTACAAGATGTATTAGAATTTTTAAATGGATATTATAGGTTATAATTAAGCTTATGACGTAATAGGAAATATATATATATATATATAGATTTTGTACCCATAAATAAGAGTGGGTCATAATATATATAAACGCATTGAGCTAAAAATGCCATCCATTAAATGGAAATTGGAATTTCAATCATGTGATCATACGTGAATATAAGGATGTTCTTATTGAAGTAGGAGATGCATAAATGATTTGGTAATGATGAAATATAACTTGGAAGACCTACTAAGGGAACAAATGTAACCAGATATGACAAAATGGTATATTTTCTACTTATAAATTATATAGTGATGATTTGAACTAAATGAATATTTATTAGGTGTATTAAAAGCAACTTTATGTAATATCCCAAATTTTGGACTAACTATTTATGTTGTTATATTGGGCCACGGCCCCAACACATATGTTTTATTTTGAGTATTGGGCATGAGCCCTAGCACCAATGATTTATTCTTTTATATATATTGACATACTGGGCATGGACCCTGACTGACTTCTTTATTGAGTGTATACTGGACGAGGAGGCCCTAATGTTGAGCTTATGTTCTTTAACATATGATATGGGTACAAGCCCTAATATACTGAGTTGATCTTTTGTTACTTACTGTGCATAGCTATGGTTTTACATGATTGACTTATGGGTGTGTTGAGCGTAACCTACGTACTGGGCTTAAGCCCCGATGTACCTAGAAGAATGTTTATGTATTGGGAGTAAGCCTTGAGGTACATTGAGTGTTGGGCATAAGCCCTAGAGCACTCCAAGCTTGATAAATGAATACCAGATCCGACGCCACTTAAATATTCTAGATGTGCCTCACAAGCACATTCTAGCACTAGTGTTGAGAAGGAGGCTCTGGAATTGCACTAGTGTAACGCCCATGTGAAAGTGTTGAGTTAAAAGGCTCTGAAGAGCACTCAGGGTTACTAGATCTCAAAATTTTTGAGTCAAGAAGACTCTGAATAACACTTCTATGTTTCATCACATTGATTCAAATTGGTTAAATGAATCTTTTTCTATCTATCATCAAGTATTGCGGGAACTACCATGTTAAACGAGGGAATCCAACATGCAAGAGAAAGACTAGAGGTTTCTGGTGGGCTCTAAGTATGGGTGCCTAATGAGGGCAGCTAGACTAGGAACCTACTTTAATTATGAAATGAGGGGACGTACAAACTTTAGAGGTACTGGCACTATATGTGCTCTTCTAGGATAGTCTTTGTTCAAGTTGGGTGTTTGTATTAATGTTTTTAAAGAGTTTCCTAAAAAAGATTAAATGAAATGTAAATAGGGTTGTTAATCTATGGAAGAGAAATTCCTATGCTAAGAAATTCAAATACTGAAAGAAGGAAATCTATGGCTAAGAATTTGAATGCAGGAAACAATAAATCTATTTTGAAGAATTAACTTGCTGAAAACAATAAAAATTATACTATGGAATTGAATGCTGGAATTATAATACATCTATTCTAAAGTAATGAAAGCTTGATCTTTAATCTAAGGGGTACTTATTTTAAATTGAATGCATAAAACTCAAAGTCTGATCTAACATAATCTAATGCTAAAGTTAAATTCAGAATGCCATTATCTAATGCTGCAATTTTAATCAAATCATTAAGGAGTGAATGTCATCATGTAACCAATAAATACTGAAAGAAATCAATCTCTATAAGTAGTTCTGATAATGAAATGAGTACATGGGTTGAAGATCTAGATCGCTGCTTCAGAAGTAAATGCAAGTACATAGAGAAATGGGTGTTAATTATGCCTTGGCAGAATGTTGCTACAAGACTACAGACACAGCCTTATCATACTACAAAATGCGTTGTAATGAACTACGAAATCAGAAGTGTTCAACTACTACAGAAATCAAATCATTTTATTTAGACGCTATTTAGAGTACTCTCATCTGCAATATAAATTCAACCAATGCACAACACAAAATGAGAAATACCTGTACTGCACGATCTCCTGACTTATGTGTTGGAGGGGCCCTCTCCAACCCATACTTAGGAGTGAAAGGAACTTATAAACGCTAAATTGTTGGTAACATAAAGTCTTTATTTAAAATAAAAACTGCATAGTTCAAAACCAGGTCTGTAACCCAACTGTCTTGATAGTCTGAAACGTAAAACAATAATTCTTCAAAATAGTAGCAGGGGCCTCTTGCTACCCGAGAGGTCCATATTTACAAAATCCTAATGCTTAACCTAATAAAAAATGTCTAACTACCGATTCTCTTTGAATAAGAGTTCATTCTCTATAGATCAGGAAAAAGGTGCTGAGTTTGGTAATGTTCTTCTAGTTCTTCCCTTGATTCACATGTTATCCTTTAGTACACCTACACCTGCTCATTCAACCTCATTTTTCATGCAATTAGCTCATAGCAACACTTTTCAAAACATAACAAAAATAATCTTTTAAACACTTCATTAAATAATTAAGGAATATCATTTTCCCACTAACGAGTGTATTTTTACAACCTTTCTTGTGTTTTACTGGTGGGAAAAGAAACTATTAGATACCTAAAATGGGGACTCATCATCTCCCCCATGGTTGAAGGATTCACCCATCCTTGGGTGTGTTGATGCCTTGGTTGTGCGAGTTAGAAGCAAAGGTGTGGAAATGTTCCAAGGCACTCAACAGAGGAAGAAAACACAAGTTGAAAGGCTTCGAAAGACCCTGCGCAAGGACAGTTATATCCCCAACCTGTTTGATATGGTGATCCTCCACGAATATTAGGCCTCCGTTGACACTCTAAGAGTTGGTGAAAAGATCTATAAGATCAGTTTTCGAGTTCAGGAAAACCAAAATGTGGATATGGTGATGCTAAGCTAACCTAACCTATTTCAGAAGAGGAAACTAATCTAAGTTAGTCATATTCTAAGAAGAAAGCTTGATATTGTGTAGGGTAACTTGGTTTGTGTTTTAATAAGTTATTTCATCAGCTTAACAAAAATGTAAAACCATATTATTAACCTATTACTTCAAAGTATGATCAAACAATGAAAATTGCTGATAACAATTTAAAGATTTGAGCGCATCCAAAAATATCTTGTTGTTCTTTTGCCAATTTAAAAATTAGCATGAACTTAATATTGACTGTAAATTATTTGCAGAAATAAATAAACATGTTGCATAAATAAACTTATTCAACACATTTGTAAATCCAGATCGTGAATCATGATAAACAAAAACTCCACATCCAAAATTGTTAATTGATTGCAAATTAATAAATAGTATTAATAATTGACTCAGAGCATCATCAAACTAATCAAATAAACTTGATAAGTAAACAAGAAAACATATGGAGAAACTTTACTGTATTTAACACAACTGCAAGAAACTACAGTGTCTGCAAAAAATGGCATGTCCAATTGCTCCTTACTAATTCGAGCTCTCAATCATCATTAACCTTGGCAGCGTCTCCTCAGTTTTGGAAGAGAAATCTTTCCAGCTCTGTCAGGCACTTCCCTCCCATCATCTCATAGGAAGTAGGTATTTATATAAATAAATAACAAGAAAAGATCATATCAGTTTCCCCAATTGCTGAGCTAACTAGCTCAGTTGTTTCATTTTCCAGATCCGTCCATGAGAAAAATATCGAACATTGTGTTTTGCAAAACCAGTCGTATCTCCCAAATGAAGAACTTTCCGAGGATTCTTCTCATTGGAAAACTAGTTGGGCATCTTCTGAAAAAAAACCATGTTTCAGATTTTCTAGATTCATCTACATTGCTCCTGAAATCGCGTCCAAATATTCTACTTGGCACGTTTTTAATCATTCCAAACTTGGGATGCAATTATTCAATTTGATTCTTCCAACTCCAAATCCACACCTGTGCAATCCAAAATAGAAATTAAAATATCATTCCAAATCTATTAACATAAATATAAAACAAATAACAATTCATTTGTAAATCAAAATAATAAAAAATGAACAAATCTTATGCAAATCCGAAATTGACTGTCTAGGAAGATTTTCAAGGTGTCTAAGCTATTCATTTGGAAGAAATAATCTCCTCAAATCATTCCTCATCCTTCCATCTTTCCAATGAGCTACCATGGGCTTGAATTGGACTTATAAATCTCAAAATATTGCTCTTGAAAGATAACACTCAGCAGCCGTTGATTTCGCTGTTGGGGGGATCATGGCCATTGATTTAATAATTAAAATGCATTATCCATGTTGACTATTTTCCAAATAAATAAAACCAAAACAAAATTCCAAAAACAATAATCCCAACAAAATCAGAAATCACATGTCGAGAGGGAAAATAGAATTAAAAAAAATCACTTAAACAAATAAAAAATGAGGAAAACCAAATTAAAACCCTAAGTGAAAAAATAAGTTACCAAAAATTACGGACCCGAAATTACATTAAAATATAACATAAGAAAAACTTAGGGTCTGGAAAAATGCATGGGTGAAAAGTGAAAAAGCGAAATCCACAACCCACATTTTTGGGTTTTGGGTTTGGGGTTTACATATTACAAAAATAAAGAAAAATGTGTTCCCAAAATCCGCAACCCAAAATTTTCGGGTTTCAAGTTTACACATTGCAAAAATAATGAAATATCAATAGCTAAAAGTTTAGAAAGAAAATCTAGAGATTATTTATGAAGAAAATGCAATATCTGAGAACCCTAAACCTAGAAGTAAAAACCCGAACTATTTACAAGTTAATTCTTAAGAAAATAAATGTTGGAAACAAGTTACATATATAGCAAAAGAATCACTTCTATAATATAGGAGAGTTAATAAATTTCATAAATAGGTTTCTAACATAATCATTTTCCAAGAATACAAAACCAAGAAAAGAATAACAACATTTAATTTTGCACAGTAATAAATGAAAAACTTTCTAAATTGCAAAATGGAAAATATATTTTCAAGATCAAATTAGCTTATTTGAATATAAAAGACTTATCCATGATCAAACTAATTTCACATTCGTAATGTTGAATTTTAATCCCACTAATTTCCAAATGATCATAAAACCAAATCTCATAGAAATTAGGGAAATTAGAACCCAAACAAACTAAAATATGTGTTCTTTTAATTTTCATAACATCAAAATGTATATAAGTTTAATATATGGATTTAATGAGATACACAAATTAAATGAAAATCAAAGCATGACCATGAATATTGAAAAGATTTAAATAAGTTTAATTTAAACATTAAAAATATTAAACTAACATAAGCAAACAAAGTAGAGACTAAGATTAATTACAATATTTATATTATGTTTCTAGGCATGCAAGAGTGCAAATAGAACCTCATCAAGCTCAAATACCATACTAATGCAATATCCAAACTCATTAGAGAAGAAACCATAATATCAATCAGAATTCCAAATGAAGATAATCATCCAACCAATCATCTCGAACAATCAATTTGTGTAGTGAAGACCAAACCTACATGGGGCATGTGAGGAACAACATAATAAATTAACTACCAAGATCATGGAATCAACTCAAATAAACCAAAATCAAATAAGTAAAAATGAAAACAATCCAAATAATTATTCAAATCATGCAGCGTAACCTCATCCATAGGATCAAGACAAATCAATGGTCAAGATTAAGTCTTCTGGCTGTGGGGTCAAGTTGTTGCTCACAACGTTTATTCACAAAGTTTTATTATGACTCCCAAAAGCCACAACCGGAAACTTACGTGTTGCGGGTTTCAGTATTGCAAACTGTTAAAACGATGGTGAAAATAAGTTCCCGAAAGCCGCAACCCGAAACTTGCGGGTTGCAGGTTTCGGAAATGAAAACAATCGCAACAAGGAAAATGCTTTCCTGAATCCCGCAACCCAACGCTTTCGGGTTGCGGGTTTCGGGCACACACAACGCAGCTAAAGGTAAAACAAATTTCTGAAATCCGAGAGCCGCAATTGCGGGTTTCGGGTTTCAGGTTTCGGGATGAAAATCTCCTAAAATTATTAACAAAGCAATCCCGCAACTCACACCTGTTGAGTTACAGGTTTTGGGTCGACCAAAACCAAAGACTTAAAAAACGAATTCCCGAAATCCGCAATTGCGGGTTTCGGGTTTCGGGTTTCGGGTTATTGGATTTTCGGGTTTCAGGTTGGCGAGAGCTAATGACAGATTACTCAAAATTTAAGGCTTTGTCCAGATCGAAACACTAAGAAAATTTCAAAGAAAAGGATGGCAATTAAACCAAACAAAGGTGCAGGTAAAAGATGAATGAGATAGTGTTCAAGAATCTTGTGTTTTAAAAACACTTACCCATATACCTTTGTATTTATTTAAAATTGGGGTTCCCATGTTCAATTGAAGCATGGTATCTGTTGTGCCCACAACAAATGGCGACACGCTGGGATGAAGCAGTTATGTCTACCTTACAGTATTGAAATCCATAAAAATTAGGAATAAAAATGAAATGCCTTCTCATGCTAAATTTCAAATAATCTGAATAGAAGCATCACTGAGTGATATAGTATTGGTCAGACTTCAAAGCTTCTAAAACATCCAAGTCATTTCCATCATTATCCATTTTTTTTTTTTAAAGATAAACTCATTTTTCAAAATAAATTATACACAAGATTTAAGAATCAAGAACTTTACTGGGAATTAACCTCAGGAAATCAAGCTAATCATATAAGACATAGTATTAAGAAATGACTCCAATACCACAGGCAGGACCCTATAGCCAGCCAGCATCTATAACCACAACAGGTATGTCTTTTAACCAAATAAGTTGTTTTTATCCCATCCAATAATTTAATATACAAAGCTTATCAATCCTTGTTAAAGATTTGCATCCTTGGAAAGAAACTAGAAATGACTGTCATAACTTGGTGATCAGGTTGTGACAGTGTCATTCACACCAACTTATAGATAATGAGCGGGTTGGCTCATGATGAGACCCCCCATCTTGCAACCATTTGTATGGCTACAAGCCAGTATCCTTGCTTGGTGACCAGATTTTGATAAAGTCATTCCATAAGAAGGCATGACCATGAGCAGGTCGGCTTATGATAAGACCTCCTATTTCCCAGCTCACTTCCAGAGATGTTAAAGAATAGGATTGGGCTATGTTAAATGTTAATCTCATAAGAGATTATTTAATGGGTGGGGAAGTGACTATACTCATTAAGAGTAAGGATGGCGTAATAAATCTATAGATTTACTAATATTTATAGATTAAAACTTCTTTCCCGAAACTGATTCCCTTAAATGTAACTAAATCCAAACTTTTATGTTGAGTTAAAGATAAAGTACTAAGGATAATGATAAAAAGATTCAAATAGAATTATCAGCACAGTCTATTATTGATTTTTCACAATCAGGGATTAACTAATCAAAACATTTGATTTCCAGCAAGTAGAAAACATTTGTAAAGATTTCCTTTATAGATAAGATTTCAAGACTATAAAAGAGTGATAAGCTCTTTTATTTTAAAAGATGAAATCGTGAAAAACTCAAAACAAACCAGTAAGAAAAAAAAATGTGGGAATGATAAAATCAAACATATATATACAACTGGAACCAAAAGTAAATCAAAATCTCACAACTATATCAGTTACTAAAAGAACAATTAGTGACTAAATTTTTTGCTTTTAATAAGTCATGAGACATCGGATTCAATCAGGTTTTTTTATTGAAAACAAATAAAGAGGTCTAAAGATTAAACTAAAATAAAATGTGCTATTATGAAATTAAGAAGACTCTTTTATTCCATTTCATATCATGAAATAATGAAAATTTATGCACTTTTATGAAAATGTTGTCTCAAAACATTTCATAATAAAGTCATTATAGTTTAGAAAATGAAGATATAACTTGAACATGAATGTTTTAAAATAAATCCAATGATAAACAAGAGCATGAATAATGAAAAGTAAAAGAATATAAAAATACTTCTCTGAATGCCTTCAATGAAGCCTTGATTTAAGTTTTGAAATTGATGTATCATCACAACTGCTTTATTTGTTGATGTATATGTAACTTCGGAATGTATTTCATATATATTTATTGTACCCTTATTAGAGATGTGTTATTCCTCTATAAGGAAGTGTCCTCATGTGGATTGACAAGTGTAGCAAGTGTATGTACTTGCCGATGGGTTATTAGACCACCATGTGTGGGGTCATCCCTGAAATATATATTATATTGTGGATGTACCTAGCTAGACAAGTCAGCCCCATAAGGTTACTGGGCAAACAGGTTAGTATAAATAGAGATCAGGAGATCTCTATTTAGATCATTCGGAAAGTCATCTCTCTCTCACTCAGAAAGTGGCGCACTAGTAAGTAGGAGGATCATCTGCTTTTAGGAGACTATCTCAAGTGTATTTTGGTTGTACTTTGGTTGAGCCATTGCTCTCTCTATCTCTGAGGAAGTTGTGGAGTTTTTCACCTTAGGGTTTTCCCCATGGAAACTCTGTGTCTCTTGTCTCTCATGCTTTTGATTCTTGTGATGCTTGTCATGCTTATTGTGATTGTTATGCATTGATATACTGTATATGTTATTCTCTCAGTGAAGATCCTAGATTATTGTGAATTAATGCTCAAAATTTAGCATGGTATCAAAGCTAACCTGAGAAGAAGACTTTTTGCAGTAACGGAAACTTGAGTTTCTTGTTTATTGGGTTTCTCTCCATAGATTTTGGAAAATAAGTATAGTAGATTGACTCTACTCATCAAGGAGAATCTATCTGTCCAATCAAAATTCAATTCTGAGCATTTTCAGATTTGGCCCTAAAAATTAGGGTTTCCACAAAAATAGGAATTTCTAAAATCTGAAGACATAGCTTGAAGCTCCTTGCAAAAATCGAAGTTTAGAGCTTTGGATCGAGATTTTCGGCTGGGTATATCTCCAGGAAACTCAAACCCTAATTCAGGGCTCTCCCTAGTGAACCCGAGAGGACAAAAAGGCAATTATGAAGGGTAAAGCTTTGCTGATCTCAAATTCTGAATACACCAGGCTGATTAGCTCATCAAGGCGCATCTTTCTATCCTTTCAGAAAATTGAAATTCACATTTTGAATTTTTAGGTTTTTTCCAATAAACCCTAATCCGGGACGAGATCCAGTTTTCAGCATTTCAAGTGGTAAGACCTAAATCTTTTCTATTTCCATTTGAAGTACTCTTTAAGATGTCTCACCACACCAAGCTTGAGGATAAGATTGAAGGAGCTGATAACTTCCGAGCTTGGAAGTATAGGATTGGGTTAATCCTGGAAGAGAATGAGTTGGACTCATATGTAAAAGAAGACATCCCTATCCCAGAGGATGAAGAGGCTAAGGTATTGCATAAGAAAAACTTGGTCAAGGAAAAGAGAATCATTGCTGATTCTATCAAAGACCACCTCATACCCCATGTGTCTTCTCTAAAGACACCCAAGGAGATGTTTGACTCTTTGACCAAGATATTTGAAGGGAAGAACATAAATCGGAAGATGACCCTGTGGAACCAATTGAAAAGAGTAAAGTTTCAGAATGGAGAAACCATTCAATCTTATTTTTCAAGGGTCTCCCAGATCAAGGAACAACTAGAAGCAGTGGATGAAATGGTGGAGAATGGTGAAGTGGTGATGACCACTCTAAATGGCCTACCGAGGTCATGGGATTCCTTTATTCAAGGAATTTGTGCAAGGAAGAAGTTGATCTCCTTCAACAGATTGCAGGAAGAATGCTCTCAAGAAGAAG
The DNA here is from genome assembly GCA_027924585.1 of Larix kaempferi. Classification (NCBI taxonomy): domain Eukaryota; kingdom Viridiplantae; phylum Streptophyta; class Pinopsida; order Pinales; family Pinaceae; genus Larix; species Larix kaempferi. Next base: position 227,929 of record BSBM01001239.1, read on the forward strand.
CTAGGCTTGTGGCCCGAGAAAAAAAGATAGGAAATGAAGATCAATCTCTCACAACACATGCCAGGAAAGGAAAGTCCAAGAAGGAATCATCTCATAACAGAAGATTCTCACACCACCATTATCATAAAGATAAGAAAAATCTCAAATGCTTCAATTGCAATGAGAAGGGACACTTTGCTTCAGATTGTCCCAAGAAGAAGAAAGACAACAACAACAACTTCAATAAGAAGAAGAAGAAGAATAAAAGAAGATATCATTCTCATGCTGTCGAAGATGATGAACCCCCAAAGAAGAAGGCTAGGGCAGAAAGTGATAGTGATGATGACTCATCAAGTGAAGAAGAATATGTTCTAATTTATGCTCTCATAGGTACTATCTCCCATGGTTGTAATGATTGGTTGATTGATAGTGGGGCTTCCAAACACATGACTGGGTTTAAGGAATCTTTTGTGAATCTATCTGAACATGAATCACCCCATAAGGTGAAACTTGGGGATGATTATCAATACCCAATCAAAGGAAGTGGTGAAGCCTCCTACAACCTAGATTCCAGAAAATCTTTGAAGATGAAAGAAGTCCTTTATGTACCTAGGCTCAAGAAGAACTTACTCTCCATCTCTGCATTGGATGCAAAAGGTATGAGGGTTGCATTTGTGGATGGCCAAGTCCTAATGTGGCCAAAGGGAAAGAACATAGATGATGCAGTAGTGATTGGAGAGCAAGAGGGAGGTTTGTATAAATTGAAGGGACAACCTGAACATGTCATGGTACATGAATCCATGGAGCCAAGTGAACTTTGGCATATAAGACTTGCTCATATGCACTATAGGACACTTCCAATTGCAAGCAAGGCTATAGAGGGTCTTCCTGAAATCAAGACCAAACATGAAGGTGTTTGCAAAGGATGTGCAAAAGGTAAGAACATTAAGAAGGCTTTCCCAAGCAGTGAAAGCAAGGCAAAAGACATCCTGGAAATCATCCACTCAAATGTATGTGGTCCTATGTCATCCAGTTCTCTGAGTGTGTATGTTTACTATGTCTCATTTATTGATGACTTCTCCAGGAAGACTTGGGTATACTTCTTGAAGAGAAAATATGAGGTGTTTGATAAATTCAAGAAATTCAAAACCTTGATAGAAAATCAAACTGACAAGAAGATCAAAACATTCAGATCTGACAATGGTGGAGAATTCACCTCAGGTGACTTCAAGAAGTTTTGTAGTGATTCAGAGATTAAGAGGGAGTTGACTGCTCCTTATAATCCTCAACAGAATGGAGTTGTAGAAAGGAAGAACAGAACAATCATGGAAGCAGCAAGGGTAATGTTGCATGACCAGGATCTACCTATGTATCTATGGGAAGAAGCAGCTAGAACAACTGTATATGTGCAGAATAGAACACCCCACAAGATATTGGATAACAAGACACCAGAAGAGGTCTTTTCTGGTAAGAAACCTGAAGTCAGCCATCTCAGAATATTTGGTTGTCCAGTATACACTCATGTCCCAAAGGAAAAGAGGACTAAACTAGATCCTTCAGGAAAGAAGGGTATCTTTGTGGGTTGTAGTGAAAGCTTGAAGGATTATAGAATATACTTTCCAGGGTTCAAGAAGATTGATGTCAGCAGGGATGTAACATTTGATGAAAACTCAGCATTCATCAAATCAAGGAAGGCACCTATCGAAGTTTATGAAGAACCCAAGGAAACTAGATTTCAAGACACTACCATGACTGAAGCAGTTCCAGAAGTTGTTCGTGAGTTTGAAGATCCGCAAGAACCTGTAGATCCACCCCGTGAGGATAACTCTCACAAGAGGAAAACTGCATGGGCTAGAGAGCTCATTCAAGATGCAGAAAGATTTGGCATTCCAGAAGAAGAACACAGAGCAAAGAAGAGAACTAGATCACCTACCACCTATGTTGCTTTACTCTGTGACATTATGAACAAAGAGCCTTCCAGTTATGAAGAAGTAGCGAAAAAGAAAGAATGGAAGGATGCCATGGTTGAGGAATACCAATCAATAATGAAGAATGATGTTTGGGATGTTGTACCAAGACCTAAAGAGAAGTCTGTTGTGACTTCTAAATGGATCTACAAAATCAAGCATGCTACAGATGGCAGTGTAGAGAAATACAAAGCAAGATTCGTAGCTCGTGGCTTATCTCAGAAAGAGGGAATAGATTATGAAGAAAATTTTGCACCTGTAGCCAGGTATACTTCCATCAGAACAGTACTTTCCCTGGCTATAGCGATGAAATGAAAAATACACCAGATGGATGTCAAGACTGCTTTCTTGAATGGTGTAGTTGAAGAGGAAGTATATGTGGAGCAGCCACTCGGTTTCGAAATACATGACAGGGAGTCATATGTGTACAGATTGAAGAAAGCCTTGTGAGGCTTGAAACAAGCTCCTAGAACTTGGTATGGTAGGATGGACAGTTTCCTATCTAGTTTGGGCTTTACCAAGAGTAAACCGGATTCCAACCTTTATTACAAGGTTGAGGAAGGGAATCCTGTGATTCTACTCCTGTATCTGGATGACTTATTTGTAACAGGAGATGACAAATTGATTGCAGATACGAAGAGGAATCTTGTTGCCGAGTTCGATATGAAAGATTTGGGAATGATGCATTATTTCCTAGGTATGGATGTGTGGCAGAGTACAGGTGGGATCTTCCTTGGTCAAGGGAAGTACACAATAGATATCCTGAAGAGATTCAGGATGATGGATTGCAAGCCCATGGCCACACCTATGGCATCGAATCTGAAGCTTCTATGTGATGCTTCATCTGAGCCGGTTGATGTCTCTATGTATCGTCAGATGATTGGGTCCTTGATGTACCTGACGAACACGAGACCAGATATTTGCTTTACGGTGAACACATTAAGTTAGTTCCTGACAGATCTGAGGAGTGTTCATCTGGTTGCTGTAAAGCATGTTCTGAGGTACCTGAAGGGTACAGTGGATTATGGGCTCAATTATGAGGCGAATCAAAAGTTTAACCTGCAGGGTTATGTTGATTCAGATTGGGCTGGTAGTGCTGCAGATAGGAAGAGCACATCTAGGTGTTGCTTCAGTATGGGATCAAGTGTGATCTCTTGGTTTAGCCAGAAGCAGTCCTGTGTAGCACTGAGTACAACTGAGGCAGAGTATGTTGCAGCCTATTCAACTAGTTGTGAGGCAGTATGGCTACGGAAGCTACTGTGTGAATTATTTGATCTCTCGTTGGATGCTACTGGTATCTTTTGTGATAACCAGAGTTGTGTGAAGCTGTCCGAGAACCCAGTGTTTCATGACAGGTCGAAACACATAGAGATCAAATATCACTATATCAGGGATATGGTGCAGAGAGGAGCTGTGAAGCTCCTGTATGTTGCGACACATGAGCAGATTGCAGATGTGCTGACGAAGCCACTAGCCAGGGTGAAGTTTGAGTACTTCAGAGAGAGGCTTGGTGTTATTCGGATTGATGACACTTCGAGGAAGAAGTGATGGACACATTTGCTGAAGCCATTCCAAGCATGTTGGAAGGAGGATCCTTCACATGGATGTGGATGTAAGCACTGGATGATGAGCATTAGGATGATGTTCTGGTTTCTGCCTTGTATGATCAGTTGGATCATTTATATGTATATGAATATACGCATCATGTTGGATGCTGGATATGATCGGTTGGATCATGTGTATGTATTTTGTATAAGCATCATGTTGGATTCTTGGACCATGTATCTGTATATGTATCAGGTGGATACATTGTATGATCATGTAGATCATGTATGTTGATATGTATCATGTATTTGTATTTGTATCAGGTGGATACACTGTATGATCAGGTGGATCATGTATGATGGTATGTATCAGGTATGCATCAGGTAGATGCATTGTATGATTAGGATGATCATGGATGACGAGCTTTAGGATGTTGCTCCAGATGACATGCAACATGATGTTGTAGTGATGATGATCAGGATGATCATGTGGACATTAGGATGATGTATGGTGAGTATTAGGTTGATACTCTGTGGCCGTGGAACAGGTTGTGCAGATAAGCATGTAATTTGTGCCCTGGGATATTTGCAGATAGTCTTTCGAGGTTTTCCTACAGCATGTAATTTGTACCCTGGGATATCTGGCAAATGCTCTTTCGAGGTTTTGCTTGGGAGGACATATAATTTGTGCCCTGGGAGATCTGCAGATAGTCTTTCGAGGTTTTTCCTATGGCATGTAATTTGTGCCCTGGGATAACTGGCAGATGCTCTTTTGAGGTTTTGTCCTATGGCATGTAATTTGTGCCCTGGGAGATCCGATAGGTTGAGCCGTGTGCTCGTAATCAGTCCTGGGATGCTCTTTCGAGGTTTTTCCATGACCACATGTAATTTGTGCCCTGGGGGATCCGATAGGTTGAGCCTTGTGCTCGTAATCAGTCTTGGGATGCTCTTTCGAGGTTTTGTGGTGACCACATGTAATTTGTGCCCTGGGAGATCCGATAGGTTGAGCCTTGTGCTCGTAATCAGTCTTGGGATTCTCTTTCGAGGTTTTGTGGTGGGGTCAGATGTAATAAGTCCTGGAGATCTGGACAGGATGAAAAAGGCCTCAGATGCTCTTTAGAGTTCTTGCTAGTCAAGAGACTCTTTTAAGGTTTTGTGACGCACGTAATAAGTCCTGAGATTTCCACAGTATGGCCAGTGATGATGAAGACCTGCAGGTGGTGGGCCTACATCCAGTATGAAAAAGGACTGGCTCTGTAGAACTTCCTATGATGAGTAGAGTCAGAGATTGGTTGAGATAGCAGCAGCAGTGACGATGATGATGACGATGCATCGATGACGATGATCCCGAGAAGAAGACTTGTCTAGCAGATTTGTGTCGAGAAATACCTTCCTAGTTAAGAGGGAGTGTTGATGTATATGTAACTTCGGAATGTATTTCATCTATGTATTTCATATATATTTATTGTACCCTGATTAGAGATGTGTTATTCCTCTATAAGGAAGTTTCATCATGTGGATTGACAAGTGTCGCAAGTGTGTGTACTTACCGATGAGTTATTAGACCACCATGTGTGGGGTCGGCCCTAAAAGATATATTATATTGTGGATGTACCTAGCTAGACAAGTCGGCCCCATAAGGTCACTGGGAAAACAGGTTAGTATAAATAGAGATCAGGAGATCTCTATTTAGATCATTCGGAAAGTCATCTCTCTCTCACTCAGAAAGTGGCGCACTAGTGAGGAGGAGGATCATCTACTTTTAGGAGACTATCTCAAGTGTATTTTGGTTGTACATTGGTTGAGCCATTGCTCTCTCTATCTCTGAGGAAGTTGTGGGGTTTTTCACCTTAGGGTTTTCCCCACGGAAACTTTGTGTCTCTTGTCTCTCATGCTTTTGATTCTTGTGATGCTTGTCATGCTTATTGTGATTGTTATGCATTGATATATTGTATATGTTATTCTCTCAGTGAAGATCCTAGAGTATTGTGAATTAATGCTCAAAATTTAACATTATTAACAAAAATTTAAACCAAAATTAACTAACTTATCCCTAAATCCTATTTGTTGAATATCACCAAACTAAGTGAAGTCATATTTCCAATGTAACCATTTATGTAACTTGAAACCTGCAATAGAAAACAAGTTATGTATTAGTATTGGGAATAGCAATACTTCAAATGGAAACAAAGAACAAATCAAATCAATTTTCTTATGTACAAAGAATGAAGGATGACAAGGAAAATTTTTGATAAAAAAATCTTCCAACCAACCCAAAACTAGATCATAAAAATCATGTTGCAAGCGATATGATGCCTGCAGTGCATTCATAGAGAAAATTGATATCTCATGAGGATCATAACTAAAATGAATCTTATTAGGAATATGATTAAAAAATTGCGAAAAGGATTCGGTGGAAAATGAATTCTTTAAGACAATATCATCGTTAATAAATTGGAAAGTAACAAAATGACAATTTGTTATTACCTTGAAATTGATCACCTCATTTTGTCCTTCAATTTGAAGCTTAGAATTCATGACATCAAATCCAGATGTAGTCATCATGTTGCAAAATAGACCAATATCTAATACAACATGAGAAAATATTGTATCCTTTCCATTTTACAAACTGAATCATAATCCTTAATGACATGAGATGAAATAGATGAAGATGCATTTATTGCATGAGTAACGGTAGTAAGGTTATTATTATCCTCTTCGTAACAGTTTAGAGAAAAACCAGATTGAATAGAAATATGTCTCTCATTCTTAAAAGTCTTTTTTTTGTATCCTATCAAAATCTAACCATAACATAGTATTAGTTTGAAAATTATTAACATACAAACGTCATACTTGATCAGAAAAATATCTTGATACAAAGAGAAATAAGTTTCAGAATGTAAAAAATTAAATGCTTCTCTAGTGATGAAATAGCTTTTATTAATTGTTTCAAGAGAAACATAATTAGTAAAGATACGATCTAATAATGAATTTTGAATGAGGGAACTTGATTGATCATGAGAAGAGGATAATGTAATAACAATAATAGAATCATCATTAGCACATCCAATTGCAGGATCCAAAATCTTTAATTCTTCTTCCACTGCATCATCTATAACAAGAGTTTTAGGATCATTACTTAACATAAGATTTGAATTACAATCCTCATTCTTTTGTTCCAGAAACTGTGTATCACAAAATCCTAATTCTTGTGCATGCATAACAATTTCATTATTTTGAGTGGAATTAACAGGATTAGATCCTAAATCAACATCGACTGATGAACTAAGACAATCATCCATATGCACGTCATTAATTTCAGATTTATCATTCTTTTCCAAATCAAGTGTATTAGAGAGAATTAAGATGGAAAAAATAATCAATTGTGTCCCTTTCAGAAAGTTGGTATCTCTCATGACATCTACAACATATTAACATAAATCTGAAAAAGAAATCATCAAGAGATTCATCTTTGTATGTATGAAGATTTTCTAATTCAAAACCAAGTTTTCTATAACTATAATTCTCATGAGCACGACGAAATAACTCTGTGAAATGTTTCAATTAATGAATAGATTTAGCTAGTAGAAATTCATACCAACTCTAAATTCTTCCTTCGAAAGTAGCGGTAAAAATTCTGCATCTCTCATTCTCATTAGATAAATTTATAAAATCACAAAAGTAATTTAAATTCAGAAAGTTACTGAAATGTAGAGATCTTACCTTCTCCATTGAAGCTCGATCGTTGCAAGAAATTAGTCATCCCTATGGGTAACAGAAAGTGGAAGAAGACAAAAGTACTTCCTAAAATGCATCTGAAGAAGTGTCGTTTCCAACTTGGACTTGACTTGTCGCTGCAAATACTTTATTGAAGAAGACCAAAAATAGTAAAAGAAATTATTAAAAGAAATAATCAAAACTAATCTATTATACACCTACTCCTACACTAGTCTAAAGGTAAACAAAGACTAAGTATAATTGAATTTTCAGTGCAGCCATGAAAACATACAACAACCTGCAAAAAAGAAGATATGAATAATCAGAAAAAATGATATGAATGCTTGAAAATAAGAATGGAAAAGGAATGCATCAAAGCAAATAAAATGAGATTTATGTACAAATGAAGAGAATGGAGTCTTACCATAATGATGAAATCTTGCTAAGAAAGATTTCTCAAGCCAATCAACAACCCAATCATGGTATGTACAATGAAAATCAAAAGAATGACAGAAAGAGTTTGAAAGATTTATGAAATGAAATAGATTGTTTGAAAGAAAATCACCATTAGTATTATATGAATCCAAAACTTCTTCTTGAACAATTTTCTCCTTAGGAATATTCTCTTGCGTAAGATCAACAAAATCAGACCCAATTTGTTCTAATTTATCATTGTAACAATCATCATAAATTGGTTGATTAAATTGGAAATTTTCAAAGAGATCTAATTGTCATTGAGTATTTACTTGAGAAGAACTAAATATATCAGATGTTGTAAGTGTGGAACTAGTATCATTAACATCCTGATAAGAACCTTCTCTATCAAGTAATTGACTGCAAGAAGAAAATGTTTGTTCATTGAGTGATGAATCATAAAAGGAAGAATTCTGAAAATCAGAAATAGTATTCATTTCCAGCAAAGAAGAATGACAAGAAGACATAGGTTGATGATAAATATAAGAATCTTCTTGATCCTCTTCATGCATTTCATAATTAACTAGTATCTCTTTAAGACTTAACAATGGAGAATTAGAATCTGAAATATATGATTGAGTGCCATAGTTATCAAATAGATCAGGATACACAGAAAAATAGGAAGAGGAAATAAGTGCATGAAACTCATCTCTTTGTAGAATATTTTTAGATCGAGATTTCTTAAAAGGGATTTTCTCTTCAAAAGAGATATGTACGAAAGGTTTCAAATCAAGATCTACTTCCTCTTCTAATGTAGTATCATCATTTCATGAAATATGTTCTCCTAAAGAATCACTTAGGTCAAAAAATGGTAATTGGGAGAACATATCACAAATTTCAGAACAATTAATTGATTCAAGATCTATCAAAGGATTAACAAAACGATCAATATTAGAATCTTGAAGCTCTTTAATTATGATAGAAGAAGATTGTTTGATGTTATGATCAAAACTATTCTCTTGTACTTTAGAAAAACCTTCTATAGAAAAATGATCTCCTTCTTGATTAGTTACACATTGAATTTCATGTGAGATAGACATGGGCATATCAACATTTAATTGATTCAAATCATCATACTGATAATGATCCATATCTAAGAATGAGAAGGAATTCATTTCTACAATTTGTAAATCCTTAGATTCTTCATACAAATTTAAACCAAGAGGTGGATGGTTATCAATGTATAATTTAGATTTATCATCTACTAATTGATCAGATTCATGTAAAATAGAGATAGTGTGTTGAAACCATTCAAGTATTATAGGACCATCTATTAAAGGAAATCTACAATAGAGATTAAAATTTTGAATTGTAAAATCTTCTAATGATTCACCTTCTTTTGAAGTGAGTTGCTTCCATTGATCACATAATCCGATAAAATCATAGTGTCCAAAAGAAAATATGAAAATTTCTACAAAATGTTTAAAAGAATGGATAGAGGGAAAAGGTAAGGTTACAAACCACTCTTTGACTCGTCCTTTGAATGTGAAGGCTAACAATCTGCACAAAACATCTAGATCCAGAATTTTGTTATCAAAACAATTATAAGTAAATTGAAGAACATGTTCTTGTGCTAAAATTTCTCCCTCGCCATTGAATTTTACCTCTATCAAATGCTTCAACAAATCTGTTTGAAGATGAAAACTAATTTGTCTAGAAAAACAACTAAATACAAAATCTTGGGACGGAGCCATTATAAAATAATCTGACTAAAATAGCTCAAATGACCTTACATGTCAGATGGCGGCCCTCCTTCTAGCATCATTTGTTGATGCCTCGTTTGTACAGGTTAGATGCAAAGGTGCTGGAATGTTCCAAGGCACTCAATAGAGGAAGAAAACCCAAGTTGAAAGGCTTTGAAAGACCCTGCGCAAGGGCAGTTCTATCCCCAACCTGTTTGGGATGGTGATCATCCAAGGATATTAGGCCTCCGCTGGCACTCTAAGAGTTGGTGAAAAGATATATAAGATCAGTTTTCCAGTCTAGTAAAACCAAAATGTGGATATGGTGATGCTAAGCTAAGCTAACCTATTTCAGAAGAGGAAACTAATCTAAGTTAGTACTATTCTAAGAAGAAAGCTTGATATTGTGCAGAGTAACTTGGTTTGTGTTTTAATAAGTTATTTCATCAGCTTAACAGAAATGTAAAACCAGATTATTAACCTATTACTTCAAAGTATGATCAAACAAAGAAAATTGCCGATAACAATTTAAAGATTTGAGCACCTCCAAAAATATCCTATTGTTCTCTTGCCAATTTAAAAATTATCATGAACTTAATATTGACCGTAAATTATTTGCATAAATAAATAAACATGTTGCATAAATAAATTTATTCAACACACTTGTAAATCTAGATCGTGAATCATGATAAACAAAAACTCCAGATCCAAAATTGTTAATTGATTGCAAATTAATAAACAGTAATTAATAATTGACTCGGAGCATCATCAAACTAATCAAATAAACTTGATAAGTAAACAAGAAGACATATCGAGAAACTTTACTGTATTTAATACAACTGCAAGAAATTACAGTGTTTGCAAAGAATGGCATGTCCAATTTCTCCTTGCTAATTCGAGCTCTCAATCATCATTAACCTTGGCAGTGTCTCCTCAGTTCTGGAAGAGAAATCTTTCCAGCTCTGTCAAGCACTTCCCTTCCATCAGCTCATAGGAAGTAGGTATTTATACAAATAAATGACAAGAAAAGATCATATGATTTTCTCAATTGCTGAGCTAACTAGCTAAGTTGTTTCATTTGCCAGATCCGTCCATGAGAAAAATCTTGAACATTGTGTTTTGCAAAACCAGTCGTATCTCCCAAATGAACAACTTTTTGAGGATTCTGCACATTGGAAAACTAATTGGGCACCTTCTGCAAATAACCCATGTCTCAGAGTTTTCAGATTCATCTACATTGCTCCGGAAATCGCGTTCAAATATCGCTGCTTTCCACTTGGCATGTTTTTAATCATTCCAAACTTGGGATGCAATTCTTCAATTTGATTCTTCCAAATCCAAATCCACACCTATACAATCCAAAATAGAAATTAAAACATCATTCCAAATCTAATAACAAAAATCTAAAACAAATAACAATTCATTTGCAAATCAAAATAATGAAAAAGGAACAAATCTTAAGCAAATCCGAAATTGACTGTTCAGGCAGATTTTCAGGGTGTTTAAGTTATTCATTTGGAAGAAATAATCTCCTCAAACCATTCCTCATCCTTCCATATTTCCAAGAAACTATCACGGGCTTGAATTTGACTTATAAATCTCAAGATATTGCTCTTAGAAGATAACACCAATAACACCCAACAGCCGTTGATTTCGTTGTTGGGGGATCATGGCCATTGATTTAATAATTAAAATGCATTATCCACGTTGACTATTTTCCAAATAAATAAAACCAAAACAAAATTTCAAAAATAATAATCCCAACAAAATCGGAAATCACATGTCGGGAGAGAAAATCGGATTAGAAAAAATCACTTAAACAAATCAAAAATCCGGAAAACCAAAATTAAAACCAAATTAAAACCGTAAGTGAAATATTAAGTTACCAAAAATTACAGACCTGAAATTACATTAAAATATAACATAAGAAATACTTAGGGTTCGTAAAAATGCATGGGTGAAAAGTGAAAAAGCCAAACTGCAACCCGCATTTTGGGGTTTCCAGTTTTGGGTTTACATATTACAAAAATAAAGAAAAATGTCTTCCCAAAAACTGCAACCTGAAATTTTTGGGTTTCGGGTTTACACATTGCAAAAATAAAAAAAATAATGTGTTCCCGTAATCTGCAACCCAAAATTTTCGAGTTTCAGGTTTCGGGTTTCGGGTTTACACATTGCAAAATAAAGAAAAAATGTATTTCCAAAATCCGTAACCCCGAATTTCGGGTTTCGGGTTTGAAAACAACGTTCAAAGTAAAATTAACATTTTCCGCATCCTGAAAAATGCAAAAAAAATACTTAGGAATCTTGGAAAATTGCAATTTTTATTTATTTATTTAACGAAGTAATGAAATATCAACAGATAAAAGTTCAGAAAGAAAATCTAGAAATTATTTATGAAGAAAACGCAATATCTGAGAACCCTAAACTTAGAAGTAAAAAGCGAAACTATTTACAAGTTAATTCTTAAGAAAATAAATGTTGGAAACAAGTTACGTATATAGCAAAAGAATCACTCCTATAATATAGGAGAGTTAATGAATTCCATAAATAGATTTTTAACATAATCATTTTCCAAGAATAGAAAACCAAGAAAAGAATAACAACATTTCCTTTTACATAGTAATAAATGAAAAACTTTTTAAATTGCAAAATAAAAAATGTATTTTCAAGATCAAATTAGCTTATTGAATATAAAAGACTTATCCATGATCAAACTAATTTCACATTCGTGAATGTTGAATTTTAATCGCACTAATTTCCAAATGATCATAAAACCATATCTCATAGAAGTTAGGGAAATTAGAATCCAAACAAACTAAAACATGTGTTCTTTTAATTTTCATAACATCAAAATGTATATAAGTTTAATATATGGATTTAATGAGATACACAAATTAAATGAAAGTCAAAGCATAACCATAAATATTTAAAATATTTCAATAAGTTTAATTTGAACATTAAAAATATTAACTAACATAAGCAAACAAAGCAGAGACTAAGATTAATTACAATATTTACATTATGATTCTAGGCATACAAGAGTGAAAATAGAACCTCATCAAGCTCAAATACCATACTAATGCAATATCCGAACTCATTAGAGAAGAAACCATAATATCAATCAGAATCCTAAATGAAGATAATCATCTAGCCAATCATCTCGAATAATCAGTTTGTGCAATGAAGACCAAACCTATGTGGGGCATGTGAGGAACAACGTAATAAATTAACCACCAAGATCATGGAACCAACTCAAATAAACCAAAATAAAATAAGTAAAAATGGAAACAATCCAAATAATTATTCAAATCATGCAGTGTAACCTCATCCACAGGATCAAGACAAATCAATGGTCAAGATTTAGTCTTATGGCTGCGGGGTCAAGTTGTTGCTCACAACATTTATTCACAAATTTCTTTAAGGGCGAGTTGCTTCTGCCCTGATCCATAATGGGGTCTACCATTTTGCTGCTACATAAATGTGGTAGTCTTGAGCTCGTTCAATTTCGTTTTTCATCCAAGAACATAATGCCCTTAACTGGAAATTTCCCATGTAAGGGTTTGGCGACCAGCTGGGCGAGCTAGGAGCTACAAAATTGTGTAGGAAAAACTCCCCGAGATGGTCCTTCTCCGACTCTGTGGCTTTGAGAGATGCATCCACAAATTCCTTGGTTGTTTCGATTTCTATTGGGAGTCCCTTTGCCAACCTTTTGGAGCTGGAATTTGCCCCACTTTTCTTATAGGTAAACTGCATATATTGCTGAAGGTGGCCTGTGATCCAATAGTTTACTGTATATTTTAGTGGTAGTAGCCAAAACATGCTTTAGTTGAACAATTTCCTAGTCCTTTTTGGCTAGTTCCCCTTGTGCCTCAACCAACTTCTCTTGAAGTACTGAATTTCTCTGTTCCGCTAGTCTTAGCTCTCCTACATGATGCATTTTTAGGATTTGTGTCTTTTCAGATGAAAATAGGGGTGATGTGGGCTGGCTTCCTGATCCAATCCTCAATGTTGCCAGTTCTTTTCCGAGCTTTTCTAATTCCTCCCGTGCTTCAACGAGTTGATTGATGACCCCATAGTTTTCATGGTGCTCAGGAGGGTCCTCCTCGAGGTTGTCTTGCTCTTTTTGTTCATTCCGTTCTTCTTCTGCCTCCTGTTCTTCTTGTTCATCCTGCATTTCCTGTTCATCCTGCTCCTCTTCTGTAGTGGGATCCCTCTGCTCTACCAACTGATCATCGTCCTCATCCGACACATTTTGAACTATGGGACTGGGTTCCCTACTCTTTTCCTTGGTAATTTGGATTCTGGATGCTTGTGTGAATCTCTTACTTCTTCTCTTCGGCTCTTGATTACTGGAATAAATCCATGGGTTCGTATTGGGGGAGTCATCTCTTGAATGCTTGATTTTCACCAGGGTATCAGCCACGCTGTCCAGGTCAATTTTCCTCTTTGCCCCTGATGTAGAGGCGGTTTGTTCCCTGATGTAGAGGCGGTTTTTTCATTGCTCCTAGTGGTATTCCAGCTATGGGTGTACCCTTGATTCTTTGAACATCTTCAGCGGATACCAACACGAATTCTTCCCAAGAAAGCTCTAGTATCTACGCCTTTAATTCCTCATAAACAATTAACTTGATCAGCCCATGATGGGCTAAGGAATCCTCCTTACCTTTAGTCACCTTCTTGCTCATTTCTGCTAGAGATTTGAGCAGGTAGTATGGAATACTAATGTTGTTGTTTGGTGGATGATGGGTCCTATGTCTTAACAAATCTAGAATCTGAAAATGGAAAATGGGGACATAGCTTAACCTACCAAAGCATGTATTGTACTTCTGAATGATTGCACCCATGTCCTCCCATGCTGTTGGCATGGAGAGTCTTTTGACTCCATTTTTGTCTTCGTCATAGACCTCTCCTTTCTTGAAGAATGTTGTTTTTGCTTCAGGGTTTTCCTCTCTGTCATCCCTGCTCCAATGCAAACCCCTCTGTAGACCAATGAATTTGGCAATCACATCCTCATCCAACTTTATATGTAACCCCTTCACTCGGGTGACGAAATGTTCATCCTTGATATGTGTAAAATTTCTTATAAACTCCAGAGCCACCTCTGTATTGTACCCTTTAAATCCTAGGATGAAAGGCATCCAGCCCACGCTGCGGATGGTTGTTAATATTCCCAGGTTCTCGTAGATGGCGTTGTGCTCTTCTGGTTCACTTTTCTTGAATCCTTTCGTCATCTTAAAATCTCTTCTAAAATCAACAAAAACCAACTTTGGATGTGGCTTTTTCCTCACTGGTTTGGATTGACTATAGGCTCGAGACCGGATTGCTTGCTGTGTGACCACTCACTTCTGATGGCTTGCTTCCGGAAAGTCTTGAGAGGTTTTTGTTTGCAAAAACTGGCTCTTTTTTTACAACCATGCAGCCTTACTTAACTGTCTTTCTACACTTATCCTTATTATTCTTCGATCTACTTGCTGATTGATCCATTTCTTTTCATAATCAAGCTCTTCATTTTGCTTTATGGTTGTACTTTGCACTTCTTCTCCGATTATTGTGAAGTATGGTGGTTATATGCGGATTCATCATTTGCCGAAATGACGGGTGTGTGCAATCATGATTTTGTAATCTGAACCTTTCCCTCCGACTTTAGCGAAAAGCTATCCTCAGCTTAAAATATAACCGTTTTGGGGATAATGATTTGACCTTAAGAATAAAATGAAAATGTTCAGAGATTACCTTTCTATATTTTGCTAGCGTACCTGAGTTCACGATCCTGGCTAATTTGTATGTGTGTTGGATGCTGTAGTAGATTTGGTGTAATTCGTAGTAATCTTCGGCGTGTCAGTATTTATGAGCTTTGTCGGCATTTTCTTTTGGCTTGTTTGAATTTTGGTGTATCGCCTTTGTTTGAATTTCGTGCCATTTTTTATTTGACTTTGTGATGATGCTTTGTATGAATTTGATTGCTTGGTGCTGTGCTTGGATGAATGTCTGGCTCACTTGGATAAATGGAAACCTCGCTTGAATAAACTACAAGCTCTCGTGAAGATATTGCAGATTTGATTGAAATTTGTGCTGTGATGTATTCCTATAGTTGTTGATATCTTTGTTGGCTCACTTGAATACATGTATGGCTCGCTTGATTATTGTTGACGTTTGATAATTCCCAGGCTAGCTTGATTGTTGTGGATGTTTTGATACTTTTCTGGCTCTCTTGCATATTGATGTTTCTTTTGCTTGATATTCGTTTTTTTGCAATTTTGATGCTCTGTCTTCATAGGTGTGTATGTGGCCCTATAATTTGGCCTGTTATTTATTCAACTTATTTATTTTTCTTTATTTCTTTTCCTTTTTATTTTTTATTTTTTATTTTTTTTATTTTTTCTCTTCTTTTTTTTCATAATTTTTTCAATAGAATTCCATATTCTCTATCAGCATCAGTTGTTGCTGGTACAGTACGTGTAAACTCTTCCTTTGACTATGGTTTATTGTAGAGTTTTAGTCGATGTCCATTCACTATCATGGAAAATTGTTGTTCGTCTATTGTAACAATTTTGACTGCTCCATTGTCATAGATGTGCTCAATGATGTAAGGTCCTAGCCATCTAGTTGTTAGTTTTCCTTTGAATGTGTGAAACTTGGAGTCGTAAAATAGTGCCCAGTCACCTTCCTTGAACTTTTTATCCTTTAGGTGTTTGTCATGCCACTTCTTTATTTGTTGATAGATGATTTTAGTGTGTGAAAGTGCTTGATGGCATTGATCATCCAGTTGATTCAATTGTAGCATGTGTTCTTGTTGTATTTATGATAGTTCCATGTTCAAATCTACTGCAATTCTTAGTGTTTTGATTTCAAATTCAATTGGCAGTATGACTTTCTTTCCATATACTAACTCATAAGGTGTGAATCCTATTGTTGTATTCCATGTGGTTTTATAAGCTCAAACCTCCTCACTTAATCTATCAGCCCAATCTCTTTTGTGGAGTTGGACTGTCTTTGTTAGAATCCTCTCTAATTCTATGTTGGTGACTTCTGCTTGACCATTTCCTTGAGGGTGATATGAAGAGGATTGTCTATGCTTAACCTTATTCCTATTCAGTAGGTCCTCTATTAAGTTGTATGTAAATTGTGGTCCTTGATCAGAAACTAGTTCCCTTGGAACACCAAACCTGTGGAAGATTTGATCAGTGAGAAATTTTACTACATTGTTTCCATTTGCTACAGCAAGTGCTGCTACCTCAGTCCATTTTGTAAGGTAATCTGTGCATACTAGAACGTAGCTCTTTTGATTTGATCGTGGGTTGATTGGACCAACGAAGTCAAATACCCATTTCTCGAATGCTTCTAAGGAGATCTGTGGATGAAGAGGCATTTCTTATTTTTGTGTAGGCTTCCCCATTCTTTGACAGTCATCACAGGGGGACACATACTCATAAGCATCTTTGTGGAGTGTTGGACAATAATACCATGTTTGTAAGATCTTGTAGGATATCCTTTTTGCAACATAGTGTCCTCCACAGGGTTCATTATGAGTGGAATGCATTATGTCATGTACTTCATCTTCCCTAATGCACCTTATAAGTATTTGATCTGGTCCCTATTTAAAGAGAATTCCCTCTATGCATGTGTATGTGGCACTTTTCCTTATTACTTTTGTCTTTTCTTTATAACTGTAATGTTCGGGAAACTTCCCAGATACTAAGTAGTTTGCTATGTCAACAAACCATGAGATTCTTGTTGATATGGCAAAAAGGTGCTCATCAGGGAAGTTATCATTAACCATCTCATTATCTTGTCCATGTGTGACTCTTGACAAAAAGTTTGCTACAACATTATGCTTGCCTGGTTTATCTATTATAGTAATGTCAAATTCTTGTAGAAGTAGCATCCATCTAATAATTCTAGCACTTTTATTAGGCTTGTTCATAAGATATCTGATTGTTGAGTGGTCAATGTGGACAAAACTTTGGTATCCTGTGATGTAATGCCTGAATTTATTGATTGCATGTATTACTGCTAAAAATTCCTTCTCTGTGACTGTGTAGTTGAGTTCTACCCTAGCCAAATTTTTTCTTATATAGTATATGGCATAGGGTTTCTTGTCTCATTCTTTTCCAAGCACAGATCCAATGGCTTTATTTGATGCATCTGTGTGGATGTGAAATGGAATTTCCCAATTTGGTCCTTGGAGTACTGGTGCTGTGATTGTTTTCTGCTTAAGATTTTCAAATGTTGTCATGCAATTGCTTGTCCATATGAATTCATTATCTTTTGTGAGAAGTGCAAACATCGGGGCAACAATTCTGCTATAATTTTCAATAAACCTTCTGTAGTACCATGTTTGTCCAAGGAAACTTCTCACATCCCTTTGTTTGATAGGTGGTGGAAGTGTTTTGATTACTGAGACTTTTTCTTGATCAACCTCTATCTCCCTCTGTGATATATGATGTCCTAGAACGATGGCTTCTTCCATTAACATCCTGCATTTGTCATTGCTTAGGCACAAGCTCATCTTAATACATTTTTTTAATACTAATTCAAGATTGTTCAATAACTGCTCAAAGTTTTGTCCATAGGGTGTGAAATCATCCATGAAGACTTCCATTTTGTCATTTATAAAATCAGAAGAAATTACTCAATATGGCTCTTTGAAATGTTTTTGGGGCATTACATAAACCAAAGGATAGAACCCTATAGGCATAAGTTCCCCATGGGCATGTAAAGGTTGTCTTATCTTGATCAGCTGGGTGTATTAAAATTTGGTTGTACCCACTGAAATTGTCTAAAAATGAAAAATACTTGTTCCCAGATAATGTATCTAGCACCTGATCTATAAATGGAAGAGGAAAGTGATCTTTCTTGGTTGCTTTATTCAGTTCTCTGTAGTCCACACAAATTCTCCATTTTCCTCCTTTTTTACGTACTATAACTAGTGGTGAGACCCATTCGCTGTCAGTGATGGGATATATGAACCCTGCATCTAATAATTTCTGTAGTTCTATTTTGACAATGTCTTTTAATGTTGGGTTCAACCTCCTTTGCGGCTGCCTGATAGGGATAGAAACTTCTTTGATGTAAATATAATGTTTGCATATATCAGGATGTATACCTTTCATGTCTGCATATGTCCATGCAAAAGCTTTATTTTGTTCTGATAATACTTTCATTAATTGCTTTTGTTGCTCTGGATTGAGATTGGCATGAATGTTGACCGTCTTTCCAGGCATGATTTCCACTGTCTTCCCTTTTTCTGATTGTTCTTCCAGATGTAGTACGTCTACCCATATTTTATTTAAGATCTAGTTTGAACTTTCGCCTTCTTGTTGTTGTGCTATGGAAAAAAATCTTTTAAGAGAAGCATTGTTAGAATATTCATTTTGTGTAAACCTATCTATCTAGCCATATTCATCTATTTCTTTCAATGATAGTGCAGCATCAATTGTTAGGATAGGTCGGAGGTTGTGATTTGCTGTGTCCTGATAATCATCAGTCCAATTTTGATATTCTAAATATGAAGATTTCTTTGTTGGTGGGTAGATTGTGATTTTCTTCCTAGCATGTCCACTGGTGATAGTCATATTCCCTGATCGGAAACCTATATAAGCATCCCTAGTTGCTAACCAAGGTCTACCTATACGATTCGATAACCACTAATTTTTATCTTGAATTCTATTACTATGAAATTAACTGGGTATTCCATATGTGTGTTGACTCTGCTGATACTAATTTTGCTTCCATTGATTTCGGTTCGGCTCTGCTTGCCATGAAGTTGGTGCAGAGTTCCATATGTGTGTTGACCCTGGTTGAGGACACAGAGCGATAGAGGGGTGTAGTCGCACTCTGTAGGAAGACGAACTGCAGCACTATCTCACCCTAGCTGACCAAGAATTGTGACGTCACACCCTAGATGAAGGAGAAGTGCGACAACCTACTCAAAGAGGTCAACTAGGTAAGGGAATATATCAGTTGGATGTGTTTTAGCCTAGAATGAGTTTAGGGGTCAGAGCAAAGAGTTTACACAATGGTCAAGATCATGACTTTATCACAACGGTCATGATGACGACACTTGGTCATAAGGACGATACTTGTAACGGTCATGGTGACAACACTGATTCAAGATGATGATACTTGCAATACTTGCGACATTTGTGACACTTGCACAAGGGTGACCACATTTTGGTGTAACAGTGTTGATTGTTGCCACAAAATTAAATTTGGCGTTTCTACTCAAGGCATCAACAACTTTGTTTTCTTTACCCTTAAAGTGTTGAATCTCGAAATCATACTCGCTAAGGAAAGATAGCCACCTAGCTTGCCTTGCATTAAGATTTGTTTGATCCAACAAGTATTTTAAGCCTTTATTATTTTTCATTAGTGAAAAATTTCTTCCAATCAAGTGATGGTGCCACATTTCTAGTGCATGTATCATGGCTGCCAGCTCTAGATCATAAGTTGCGTAGTTCTTTTCGTGGATTTTTAACTTCCTAGACTCATAAGCAATAACATGAACTTCTTGAGTTAAGACCCCACCAAGTCCATCATTACACGCATCAGTGCATACAACAAAGTCTTTTTTTGGATCAACAATTTTTAATATAGGTGCTGTTGTTAATAACTCTTTTAACTTCTTAAAAATTTCTTTGCATTTTTTTATCCCACACGAATTTCTTTCCCTTCTTCTGCAAAGAATTTACGGGATTCGCAATTCTGGAGAATCCTTCAATAAACTTTCTGTAGCAACCTGTTATCCGCATAAATGACTATACGCTAGTTACGTCTTTAGGGACAGGCCACTCATTAATTGCTCTTATTTTATCTAGGTCGACAGAAATTCCGTCTTTAGATATTATGTGACCTAATTACTGTATTTTATCTTTATAAAAGTCACATTTACTCAACTTAGCATAAAGCTTATGTTCTCTTAAAACTTGCAGAATTATTCTTAAGTATTCATCCTGTTCTTCTTTAGTTTATGAATAAATTAGAATATTATCAATGAACACAATTACAAACTTATCTAGGTTCTTATGAAGAACGTTATTCATTAAACATGTGAAGACTACCAGTGCATTAGTTAGCCCAAAAGGCATAACTACGAACTCATAGTGTCCATAACGAGTTCTGAAAGCAGTTTTGAAAATGTCTTCATCCTTTATTCTAACTTGATGATATCCAGAACTTACATAAATTTTAGTGAATATCTCTGCTCCATGTACCTGATTGAATAGATCGTCAATGTGGGGCAAGGGATATCGATTTTTAATAGTCATTTTATTAAGTTGATGGTAATGTTAGGAACCCATGTCTTTACTTTGTTAGTATGTTGTTGTTGGACGCATATGCTTTGTAAGTTGTCCCGTAGTATTTGTTGATCAATAGTTGTGTTATTGTTGTTGGCACATATGCTTTGTAAGTCGCCCGTAGTATTGTTGATCCATAGTTTGTAGTGGCCCATGGTTTTGACCCATAGTATTGGCGCCTAGACTTAGTATATAAGTGTGTGTTGAGACCTTTGAAGGCACCGTGAAGTTATTTGTATTGAGCTTGCTCATAGGAGGTTTCCCCCTCGAAGTGGCCTGTGATCAATATAAAAGTGATTTTGAGTTCTGTCATTTCTGCTATTTCGCATATTTGTATTAATTAATTGTTGCAGGTGCATCACATCTGGTATCAGGGCACTTTCTTGGGCTCGCTGGGTGAGATTTCTGCAAAAAAAAAATTTGCATCTGTTGAAGGTTCGGATTTGGGAATAATCCATATCCACTTAACTGTGGGAAGTACTTGGGCATAAGCCCTAAAACTAATTGTGAGGAGTACCACAGGAACCCCGAAGTAGCTGGCCCATTAAGAGGACCTGCCGGCGAAAAGGGCAACGGCCCCTACCTGATTGACTAGTTCCCACCCGTGAGGTAAACCAAGAGCTGTCATTTGTGGCAAAGTGGTTATCAGTTTTACCTGAGCCGTGGAGTGAGGGGTACTGCCCCAATACACAAGCCGTCAGATAGCATTGGTGGCCGAGTGAAACCCCTGAACTATTAGGAAGCCGCACATACCCAGGGTCCATATCTACGTTCAGCTGAACTATTGTCGATCACTATTGCGTCATTTTAGATCCATTTTGCAAGTCATTCCAGATCCAGCCGTTTTCAATCCATTCGGCGTTGTTCCAGATCCCTTCCGAGCCGTAGCCGCTCCAGTCTAAAAAAAAAAAAAAAATCTCTCTTGTTTTTTGTCCATATCTCCCTTGTTTTCATTCTGTTTCCCTTGAAATTTTTGGGGAACCCCTGTCATCCCATTCTGCATATTTCATTCCTGAGGACCCTAGCCCCAATTCCCCTTCCCAAAGCCCGAAAGCCCACATTTGTCTATTTTTAAGGTTTTCCATAACTTCCTCAGATTTCACCCAATCACCTTCAAATTTTACCACAAAGTTCCTTTCTGAATTTTTCTTCTTCGTCCCCCTCTGCCAAATTTTCCCATTCTTTCACCCCGCTTCTGAAATCCTCATTTTTGCTTCCCTGTCTAGTCAACAGTGTCCAACACCTAGTCAAACCCCAATTGCCCTTCAGATTTTTTCTCAAGTCCATATTTTCCCTTACTGAAGCAGTTTCTGTTTTTGTTTTCCTACCGAGTCAAAAAAAAAAAAAAAAACTCCTGGTTATGGTTGTCACTCGTGCAGGAGCAAAAACCATGGAAGAAGCACTTGCAGCCATCCAAGCCAAAATCCAGGATCTGGATGAAAAATTTCTCGGCCTCCATCTTGAACATTCAGCTATGAACAACAAACAACAGTCCGAGTCTTCATCAGACAATGGATTCTCTTCTTCCAACAATTGCCGTGGTCCGAAGCTTGATTTTCCTCGCTTCAATGGTACTGATACAACTAGATGGATCTATCGTGCAGAATAGTATTTCAGTCTGCATAATACTTTTGATGTCAACAAAGTTCCACTGGCATCCTTTCACTTGGAATAGGAAGCTCTTCAATGGTACCGTTGTTACATCAAGGCTCATCCAGAGCCCAAATGGTCAGACTTTTGCCAGCTCCTTTTGCAACGATTTGGTCCTAATGCTTTTGATGACTTCACCGAAGCCCTCACTAAACTTCACCAAATTGGCATTGTCAGAGAGTATCAAACCGAATTTGAGAACCTAGCCAACCACACCGAAGGATTGTCCGATGACTTTTACCGGAGTTGTTTTATCAGTGGTCTAAAGGATGCCATCCGCTCTGAGGTCAAAATGTTATGTCCCACCACAATGATGGAAGCCCTAGGGTTGGCTAAGTTGGCAGAAGACAAGATTGCATCCCAACAACGCTCGAAGCCCACTTTTGTTCCCTTCCGAAATATGGGTTCTCAGCGACCACCTATACCGCAGGCTCCTCGACCGACTCCTATCAAGCGTTTGTCGGAAACAGAGATGCAAGCACACAGAGAAAAGGGGCTTTGCTATAATTGTGATGAGAAATTCACTCGGGGACATAGATGTGTTCAACAAAAGCTCTATCTCTTGGATGTGGAGTCTCCGCCTACCTCTGAAATTGGTGACGAAGATCCAAAAATATTGGATGCTCCGGTCGACATTCAGGAACCACCTATTGACCCTCCGTCTCAGGATGACCAGCCAGAGATATCTCTCCATGCTTTAGCTGGAATCACCACCCCCCAAACAATGCGGGTCAGGGGTTACTTCAAGAAGCTTCCTCTTACAATACTCATTGATTCTGGTAGCACCCATAATTTTATTGACCCTCGGATCGCCAAACAAGCTGATTGTTTTATCCATCCTTGCTCCAACTTTGAAGTCATGGTTGCCAATGGGGGCACCTTACCTTGCAAAGGGAAGTGTCGAAATGTGCGTATCTCTATGGGAGATTATACCTTGCGCTCTGACATGTTTGCCTTGCCCTTAGGCGGATGTGATGTGGTTTTGGGCGCTCAATGGCTACGCACACTTGGCCCTATCTTATGGTATTTTGCTGAACTTTGGATGTAGTTTTCCCTCAATGGAAAAAAACACAATTGATAGGATTACATCCAGGTTCTCTCAGCATCATCAGTTCGCATTGCATGGAAAACATCCTCAAGAAGAATTCACATGGTGTCATCGCTCAGATCCATTCCATTCAGATGCAACCATCAGCGGTCTCCACTAGTCCTTTGGATCTACAACAAATTCTGGATCGATATACAGGTGTCTTTGCTGAACCAGTGGGATTGCCACCTTCCAGGCCAGAATACCATCGTATTCAGCTCCTTCCTAGCAACGTTCCTCCCAACATCAGGCCCTATCGCTACCCATTTCACCAAAAAATGGAGATTGAAATGCTCATTCGGGACTTATTGAAGCAAGGTATTATTCGCCCAAGCACTAGTTCCTTTTCTTCTCCAGTTATTCTTGTCCGCAAAAAAGATGGGTCATGGCGCCTCTGCATTGAATTCCGAGCACTTAATCACCTCACCATCAAGGATAAGTTTCCAATTCCTGTTGTTGATGAGCTTCTTGATGAGCTTCATGGGGCTCACTTTTTCTTCAAGTTGGATCTTCATTCTAGGTATCATCAAATTCGGGTTCATGAGGATGATATCCCTAAAACAGCTTTGCGCACACATGATGGCCATTATGAGTTTTTGGTCATGCCCTTTGGCCTCACTAATGCTCCTTCCACATTCCAGGCCTTAATGAATAAAATATTTCGACCCTACTTGCGAAAATTCATTCTGGTATTCTTTGATTATATCCTCATCTACAGTAAAACATGGGATGAACATCTCCAACATCTGGATCTTGTCATGCAAATTTTCTCTGACCATCATCTCCATGCCAAGCAGTCTAAATGTGTTTTTGGACAGAAGGAAGTTGAGTATCTCGGGAACATTATCTCAGCACAAGGTGTTCGCGTGGATCCTGCCAAAATCGATGCCATGAACAATTGGCCGCATCCTCAGACACTCAAGAGCCTTCATGGTTTTTTTGGGTTGACTGGATACTACCACAATTTTGTCAAGGATTATGGGAATATTGCAGCTCCATTAACTGCTCTATTGAAAAAGGATGCTTTTACATGGACACTAGCTGCTCAGTGTGCATTTGATAAACTAAAACAAGCTATGTGTACTACACCTGTGCTAGCTATGCCCGATTTTTTCAAGCCCTTCACTATTGAAAGTGATGCTTGCGGCAATGGACTTGGTGTTGTTCTCCTTCAAGATGAACACCCCATTGTGTTCACCAGCAAAGCCCTTTCAGGTAAGAATTTAGCTTCCTCTACCTATGAAAAGGAAATGATGGCTATTTTGCATGCAGTACAGAAGTGGCACCCATACCTATTAGGGAATCATTTATGCATCAAGACTGATCACCAGAGTCTGAAATATTTCTTGGACCAGCGTGTCTCGTCCCCGACACAACATAAATGGGTTAGCAAACTCATGGGTTATGAATATGAGATCACTTACAAGAAGGGTAAAGATAATATTGTGGCAGATGCTCTTTCTCGCACATTTGATGCCCAAGGTTCTCTTTCAGCTATTTCTATGCCTGTTCCAAATTGGTTGCAATCTATTCAACAGGGTTATTTCAATGACTCTTCCTTATCTCAAATCATCCAACGCATGACCAACAACCCTTCTGCTGTACCACATTACTCTTGGGATGATGCTTCTCTGCGATACAAGGGTCGTCTGGTGCTTCCCCAGAGCACAGATCTTCAACAGGATGTCTTCTATGAACTCCATGCTTTTCCATTGGCAGGGCACTCTGGGTTCCTCAAAACGTATGAACGAGCACGGCGTCACTTCTTTTGGCAGGGCATGAAAAGGACAATTCAACAGATGGTGGCCGAGTGTGATACCTGCCAGCACAATAAGGGTGAAACAACACTCCTTCCATGATTGCTTGAACCCTTGCCCATACCTACACGGATTTGGACAAATATTTCTATGGATTTCATTGAAGGGATCCCTAAATCTGGTGGGAAGACAGTGATTCTCGTTGTGGTTGATCGCCTCTCCAAATATAGTCATTTTTGTGCTCTCAGCCATCCCTGTACAGCCTCCTCCGTCGCTCAAATTTTCCTGGACCAGATCTTTCGTCTTCATGGCATCCCTTCTTCCATTGTCTCGGATCGTGATGCGACTTTCACCAGTCATTTTTGGACAGAACTATTTCGCCACACTGGCACCAAACTAAAGATGAGTTCAGGGTATCACCCACAAACAGATGGTCAGACTGAAATTATCAATAAATGCTTGGAAAATTATCTTCGTTGCTTCACCTCGGAACAACAACATCAGTGGGCAAAGTGGCTCCCTCTCGCTGAATGGTGGTACAATACCTCTTACCACACTGCCTCTAAAATGACCCCATATGAAGCAGTCTATGGTCAGGCACCTCCAGCTCTTCTTCCATACACCCCCACCAGTTCACCAGTTCAGGAAGTTGACACGGTCCTTCGAAACCACGATCAGATTCTTCGCATTTTGCGGGACAATCTTCACATGGCAAGAAATCGCACGAAGCAACAAGCTGATCAGCATCGTTCTGAGCGCACTTTTCAAGTTGGCGATATATTTTTTCTTCGTCTCCAACCGTACAAACAATACTCCTTGAAACTCAAAGGGCGTCATAAGCTCGCTCCAAATTTCTATGGGCCATATCAAATTCTTCAGAAGATTGGGTCCGTTGCTTATAAATTGGAACTTCCTCCTTCTTCCCGCATTCATCCAGTCTTTCATGTCTCTTGTCTGAAGAAAGTTCTTGGCACCAACATCAGTGGACAAACGATTTTACCCGAACTGGATAATGAAGGATCCATCCTTTTGGAGCCAGAGGCCATCCTCAATCAACGCACGCATCAGCTTCGCTCTCGCTCTATCACAGAGGTCTTAATTCAGTGGCACGGCATGCAACCAGAGGATGCTACATGGGAACCACTCCTTCAGATTCAACAACAATTTCCACATCTAAAGCTTTGAGGACAAAGCTTTTTTTAAGGGGGAGGGGATGTTAGGAACCCATGTCTTTACTTTGTTAGTATGTTGTTGTTGGACGCATATGCTTTGTAAGTCGTCCCGTAGTATTTGTTGATCAATAGTTTGTGTTATTGTTGTTGGTGCATATGCTTTGTAAGTCACCCGTAGTGTTAGGATATTTAGACACTTAGGAGTTAGTTAAGATCAACTTGTGTAATATATCCGTTAGGGATAGTGTGTTTCTTTAGTCTGCATTAGTATGCATTTGTAAATACTTAATCCGACGGTCACGATATGTTTCCGACATAGAGTGATCCGATGGCTCAACTTCTCTTAGATCAAACCTAACCTTGATCCGTGGCTTAACACCTGATTGGTCCATGATCTCTATTTAAAGAGCATGGAGGGTCATTGTTTAGTTGATCGATTATGAGAAGCTCATTTGTAACTTTCTTTCTTTGCATAATAAATTGTCCCGTAGAAGCTATTTGGCCGGGGCCGTGGAATGTTTCCCTCAAGAGGGTTTAAACCATGTCAAAACATCGGTGTGTTGATCTATGATATGTTTGTGTGAAGTGGTTGCTCTTGGTGTTCGGTCCTTTGGTAGTACCCTGTGTACCCGAACACGGTATCAGAGCTTTTATGAAGTGCCGCTTCCGGTTATGATCTAGATCTTGAACTGTTGTTGCCGAAACTCGAAAGGGTTTCTAGTTCTGGTATTTCTGTGCATTTCTGGGCTGTGGGAGGTGTTCCATTACGTCTGGAGTGTCGTTTCCATTGGGAAATAGTTTTCGTTTGATCGCAAACGGTTCCCGGTTGCTCCAGAAACGCGTATTTCATCAGATCTGAAGGTATAATGTTACAGTGATGCATTTTTTTATTTCGGTTTTTAATAATAAAAAAATCTCATATTTCATTTTTTTTATTGTTAGATTTTTTTGGGGTTCGGATTGTTGCTTTCCCGTCTGCGTATGCTCTTTGCCGTGCACCTTGAGCGATCTCGGCAAATCAGAAACAGAAAGGGAAAGGATTTTTCTCGGCTGCGTATGCTCTTTGCCGTGCACCTTTGCGCGATCTCGGCAAATCAGAAACAGAGAGAAAACGTAGACTTCTCGGGCAAGCTAACAAGATCTAACTCCACAAGTGTGGAAAAGTTTTTTTTGTTTCGTTTTGTGGTCTGTTTTGTAGGAAAAAGGGCAAGCACGCAAACCGAGCAAGAAGAGTTAAAAAAAAAAAAAAAAAAAAGACCCCTTCCTCATTCCCATATTTTACATACCTTTTAATCTAGCTCACTTGGTTCAAAGTTGCTTTATTCCTTAATAGGTCTTGAGTTCAAGTCTTAGGAAGTTACTTTTAAAAGGAAAAGTGCATGCAATTTCTATTTTCAAGTTACTTTATTTTAAAAGTGCATCTCACTTAAATAATAAAAAATAAAAATACAAGTGAGTCACTTAAGTTTTTTATTTATTGTTGCACTATTTAAAAAGTAATATCATTGTAAAAGTGAAATCACTTATTTTACAAAAGTGATTCACTTAAAGAAACTTTTTTAAAAGTGATTGTCAAAAGGTTCATCTTGGGAAGAGGGGGGTTCTTTTTTTGCTGGACATTTTCTAGCTGCCACGTCACTATTGGGGACGTCTTCAACAGTTTCTTTGTTCAAGCATAACTTCATCATACAGAGTCATTTTTCAGTGTCGTTTTTTTTGAAACCGCCTATTTTTTCGAGCTCTTCACATCCAGACTATTGGTTTCTGCTTTTACAGCCATTACTTTACAAATATGGCCGCCCATTGTGATATTCTACTTAACAGTTCTAACTATTTCTCATGGAAATCTCGTATGGAGGATGTTCTACGAAGTAGGGGACTTTTCAGAATTACCACAGGGAAAGAAAAAGAACCCACTGATGATGATAAGAAAATAAAATGGGAAAATAGATGTGATGAAGCTCGTGGATTGATTGGGATGTCAATCTCTACTGATTTGCGATTCCACATATCTGGAATTGATGAACCTAATACTGCTTTGGACAAGTTGGAAACTGTGTTTGGTAAACACAATGAAATTCGAGGTCACCAACTCGAAAATGAGTTGATTTCTTTAAATCCAAGTGACTTTTCATGCATTCAAGATTATTTATCTAAGTACAAAACTCTCAAGCTTTTATGTGCAGAATGTAAGATTGAGAGGGAAGACAAACAGTGCATTTATCATATTCTTTCCAAACTTGGACCTGCATATTCTGTTTTTGTATCTACATTTTACTCCATGAAAGCATCCTTGAATGCAGCTAGCTATCAAGAGCCTAGTCTTGAATCCTTTTGTGATTCCTTGATTAGAGAACAAGATAAACTCATTCACCTTGGAATAATCAACAATGCAGATACATCTGGGAAAGCCTTATTGTCCCAACAGAAAGAAAAGTCCAAGCCTCCTAAGAAACAAAATTTTCGCAGCAATAAGTCAAACAAGGGTCCCAAACCCTCTCAGTCAGCTCCTTCTTTAAAAAATGACAAAGGATCCAAGCCAAAAGGCAAGAAGACTGAGCGGCATTGCAACTATTGCGGGAAAGATAATCATGATGAATCAAAGTGTTTCAAGAAGATGGAAGCCTTGGAAGCAGCAATGAAGAAGCACCACATCAGCCTAGATTCGCCATCAGAATCTACCTCTCATGGGCATGCACTTTGTGCTTCTGGTTATTCTTATAATGCATCTTCTTCTTCTACTTCAAATGAATGGCTCATTGATTCTGGAGCATCTTATCATATGGCTAAGGATCAAGCCATCTTTTCTACTATGCATGAATGTAACACCAAACAAATATTTGTTGGTGATGATAGATCTCTAAGTGTTGTAGGAGCTGGAACAGTTCCAGTAGATAATGGTCATTTTAGTGATGTACTATGTGTTCCAAGAATTTCCTGCAATTTGTTATCAGTCTATCAGATCACTCATTCTGGTGAAGGTAAAACTGTGACCTTTACACCTCATCAAGTTGTAATCAAGGATTTTAAAGATCCTCAACAGGTTCTAGCTACCGGAATTGTTGATGATATTACCAGGTTGTACAAGTTTAACAACTTTGGGTCATCACCTTTCCCTTCAGTTTTTGTTGCTCATAGTGATAACTTGAGCAAACTTTGGCATGAGCGATTTGGTCACTTAAATTATCGCTCATTGCAACAACTATGTAAAGAAAATATGGTGACAGGTCTTCCGATGGTATCTTGCAGAGATGGTGTTTGTTCCGGTTGTGTACTTGGAAAACATCATCGGGATAGTTTTGACAAACGTGCCTCTTGGCACGCCTCGGTTCCCTTGGAGCTTGTGCATAGTGACTTGTGTGGCCCTCTTCCATCTGCTTCCTTTTCTGGTTTCAAGTATTTCTTAACTTTCATTGATGATTACACCAGACGCACTTGGGTTTATTTCCTAAAATTTAAGAGCGAAGTATTTAACATGTTCTTGGCCTACAAGGCCCTTGTTGAAAAATAATCTGGTCATCAAATTATTAAGTTAAGATCTGACAATGGAGGAGAATATGTTAACAAACAGTTCACTACTTTCTGCACTGAACAAGGCATCCAACAACAGCACACTGTTCCATATACACCACAACAAAATGGTGTAGCTGAGCGGAAGAACCGCACTTTAAAAGAAATGGCTAATTGTATGATCCAATCTAAGGGACTAAGTCTTCAATTTTGGGCTGAATCCATAAATTGTGCAAATTACATAGTTAATCGCACCCCCACAAAAGCATTACAAGGTATAACACCGGAAGAAGCATGGAGTAAAATTAAACCTGATGTAAGTCACTTTCGTGTGTTTGGTAGTGAAGCATGGGCTCACATTCCGGATGAAAAACGGAAAGCATTGCAACCTAAAAGTGAAAAGTGCATATTTGTTGGATATTCTGAAGATGTAAAAGGTTATAGACTTCTTCAACCACATTCTCATGCTATAATCATTAGAAGAGATGTTAAATTTGATGAAAATATCTTGTCCTGCGAGCCTAAATCGGCGAGTGTGCCATCTTTGGCCTGCGAGCCTGATTCGGCGTTTGTGCCTTCTTCTTCTTCTTCCAACTTCCTTGATAGGTTTCCAACTTCAGTTTCTGATGATGACAGTGAGGATGAAAATCCACCTCCCCCTGCTCATGTTCCTCCAGTTGCACCAGCACAAGTGCTTCCTCGATGGGTCCGTTCAACATGTGAAGCAGCTGGTGATCTTGCCGGTGATCCTAGAGATCAACGTCGAACACGTTCTCAGTTTCAGCGAGCCTCTTCTCTTTTGGCTCAAGTTTCCGAGAATCATGATCCAGAAACTTTTGCAGAAGCTTCAGGGAATCCAGATTGGGATGCAGCCATGGATGAAGAATATCGTTCCTTAAAGGCGAACGATACTTGGGATCTTGTACCTCTTCCAAAAGGAAGAAAACTTGTCAGATGTAAATTGGTCTACAGAACTAAGTATGCATCAGATGGAAGTGTTGAAAGACTTAAGGCAAGGTTAGTTGCCAAAGGTTTTTCCCAAGTTGAAGGGATTGACTACAATGAAACCTTTGCTCCCGTCGCCAAAATGAACTCCATCCGCCTTGTTCTTTCCCTTGCAGCCTTACACAATTGGGAAGTCCATCAAATGGATGTCAAGTCTGCCTTCTTACATGGTGATTTACAAGAGGAAATTTACATGGAACAACCTCCTGGCTATGTTCAGAATAACTCTAGCCTTGTCTGCCGCCTTAAGAAATCCTTATATGGCCTTAAGCAAGCTCCTAGAGCTTGGTATGCCAAAATGGATAACTTTCTCCTTGACACTGGTTTTTCTAGATGCCATTCTGACCCCAATGTCTATACCAAGAAAGTAGGAAACCATCTCATCATACTTGTTCTATATGTTGATGACCTTATTCTTACTAGTAGTGACCCTAATCTTATAACCCATGTGAAATCCAGTCTTAAACAAACTTTTGAAATGTCAGACTTAGGACATTTGCATTATTTTCTTGGCCTCCAAGTTCTGCAAACCAAAGAAGGAATCTTTCTTTCTCAGTCTAAGTATGCTTGTGACCTTCTTCGTCGCTTTCACATGGAAGATTGTACACCAGCCCCTTCTCCCTTCCAGTCTGGAGTCAAACTTTCTGCCACTTGTACTTCACCTGAAGTAGATGCCACCTTGTATCGTCAGCTTGTTGGTAGTCTTTTATACTTGACTCATTCCCGTCCTGACCTTTCCTTTGCCGTTGGTCGAGATGCCCGTTATATGCAGACACCTCATGAAAGTCACTGGAAAGCAGCTAAAAGAATACTTCGATATATTCGAGGTACAGTTCAGTTTGGGATTCATTACAGTACAGGGGGGAAACCTTTGTTGGTTGGTTTCACTGATTCAGATTGGGCCGGCGATCCTGATGATCGAAAGTCTACTGCAGGTTATGTTTTCAGTCTGGGATTTGGACCTATTACTTGGGCTTGTAAGAAACAACAAGCTCTTGCTCTTTCTTCAGCAGAGGCAGAATATCGAGCAGCAGTTAATGCCAGTCAGGAAGCTTTATGACTTCGATAGATCCTTTCAGAGTTTAGATTCGAGCAGCAGCAGCCTACTCCACTTTGGTGCAACAATCAAAGTGCCATCAAGCTTGCCAAAGGTCCAGTTCTACATCAACGCAGCAAACACATTGAGCTACATATGCACTTCATGAGAAATCTTATTCATGATCGTGTTCTTGAAGTGCTCTTTTTCCCTACAGATGATCAAGTTGCAGACATCTTCACCAAGTCTCTTTCAGAAGCGAAGTTTTCTAAACTTCGATCTATGTTAGGAGTTCAGGAACTTGTCATTAAGGGGGGATAGGCTCTAATGCCTCCTTCCTTCTCCTAATAGTGTCACTTTTGTAAATCCTTCAATCCTATCCCAAGTTGTTCTTAAGGGGGGATGTTAGGATATTTAGACACTCAGGAGTTAGTTAAGATCAACTTGTGTAATATATCCGTTAGGGATAGTGTGTTTCTTTAGTATGCATTAGTATGCATTTGTAAATACTTAATCCGACGGTCACGATATGTTTCCGACATAGAGTGATCCGACGGCTCAACTTCTCTTAGATCAAACCTAACCTTGATCCGTGTCTTAACACCCGATTGGTCCATGATCTCTATTTAAAGAGCATGGAGGGTCATTGTTTAGTTGATCGATTATGAGAAGCTCATTTGTAACTTTCTTTCTTTGCATAATAAATTGTCCCGTAGAAGCTATTTGGCCGGGGCCGTGGAGTGTTTCCCTCAAGAGGGTTTAAACCACGTCAAAACATCGGTGTGTTGATCTGTGATCTGTTTGTGTGAAGTGGTTGCTCTTGGTGTTCGGTCCTTTGGTAGTACCCTGTGTACCCGAACACGTAGTATTGTTGATCCATAGTTTGTAGTGGCCCATGGTTTTGACCCATAGTATTGGCGCCTAGACTTAGTATATAAGTGTGTGTTGAGACCTATGAAGGCACCGTGAGGTTATTTGTATTGAGCTTGCTCATAGGAGGTTGCCCCCTTGAAGTGGCTTGTGATCAATATAAAAGTGATTTTGAGTTCTTTCATTTCTGCTATTTCGCATATTCGTATTAATTTATTTGTTGCAGGTGCATCACAGGTAATCTATGCACAGTTGCAAAGTACCGTCTCCTTCTTTTTAACAAAGATAACCGGTGCTCTCCAAGGAGACACACTTGGCCTTATGTAGTTCTTATCAATTAATTCTTTCAGCTGAGATTTTAGTTCATTTAATTCCATAATATTCATTCTGTAAGAATCCTTTGAGTTTGGTACCGCACCCGGTACTAACTCAATGGTGAAATCAAGTTCCCTTTTCGGAGGTAGTCCTGGAATTTCTTTCGGGAATACATCAGAAAAGTCCTTAAGAATAGGTATGTCTTCCAGTTTTATCTTTTCTTCCTTAGATGGACATTCTTCATTAATCACATTCACATCAAACATTTTACAGCCCTTTCTTACAACTTTCTTTACTTGTAAAGCAGAAATTTGTCTCATAGATGTTTTCCTAGGAATTCCTTTTACTGTTTCAGTTTCTCCTTCATAAAACAATTAAAAGACTTTTCATAATAGTTAAGTATTACTCTATTCTATTCAAGCCGTTCCATGCCAATTAATACATTATATGACCCTAATGGAAAAACATTCAATTTAACTTGCATTTTCAACTGATTCATACGTAAATCACAACTTTTGAGAAATTCTATAACTTTTCTTTTAGTTCCTGTTGCTAGCTGAACTAACCATGAACTATCAATTTTTTCTAGCTTTAACTTGCAACTTTTCACTAAATCAGGTGATATGTAACTCAAACTTGCACCTCAATCTACTAAAATGGAAATAGATTTTTTTTGTATCATACCTTTGATCACAACCATAGAAGTTTGATTGTCTGCTTGTCGATTTTCGAGTGCTTCATTTATCCTGGGCATTTCACTTGCTACATCACCAACTGTCGGTTCCGCTTGTATGTTGTGAATGTTGTTAATTGTCTTTCTTATGAGTGGGCAGTTTTCTCTGATATGTGGTCCATTGCAGTCATAACACTTTAAAGGTGGCCTTTGTTCAACATTTCTGGTATTATTGTTGTTATTATTATTAGGAACATTCCTTGCTGCAGTAAAATTCTGTGGTGCATTACCTCTATAATTATTATTGTTCTGAAAATTTATGTTATTGAAATTTTTATTATTTCCAGAAATTTTAAAATTAAAAGTTTTCTTCTTATGCTCGTAATTACTTGATTTATTAT
Source organism: Larix kaempferi (assembly GCA_027924585.1). NCBI lineage: Eukaryota > Viridiplantae > Streptophyta > Pinopsida > Pinales > Pinaceae > Larix > Larix kaempferi. The sequence continues at coordinate 262,068 of BSBM01001239.1, forward strand.
TCCTCCAACTCAATACACCTTCTCTTCTCTTATTCTATTCAATACATAAATTAGCCTTCCTCATGGCTTCTTCAAGAGTTGAAGGATTATCGTATTCAGTTCTGTCCTTTATGTTGAAGGGTAAGAAGCTTGGAAACCTTTGTATCTGAGGTTTTTCTTCAGCCAGGTAAGGTACATACCTTAAGAAACTGATAAATTTGCTACATAACTCCTTCATAGTCATAGAACCCATCTTTAAATCATAAAATTCCTTTGACTTATCTTCATAATACTGTTTGGATAAAAACTTTTTCTTAAACATTTTCTTAAATGTACTCCATTTTATATTCTTGTCTTTAAGGCTTTTAACTCTTTTGATATCTTGCCACCAAATGTCTTCCCTTCTGGTCAGATTGTATATGGCCATCTTAGATTTTAATTGAGACAAGTAATCATAAATCTGGAAATATTTCTTCATTCCGGACCTCCATGCTTCAGCTACCTCTTTCTTATCATTTTCACCATTAAAAGTTGGAGGTTTTATCTTTTTAAACTCTCCTGAAATTTGTTCATAATTTTTACGTCTTTTCTTAGGACCGCAGTCACTGTCACTGCTGTCCTGATCATAATTATATTTTATGCGATAAGTCTTATTATTAGATTCAGAAGAAGAAGAGTTACTTTCAATTTTATAGTATTTCACTTTCTTATTTCTGTGTTTGTAGGACATTGTTCTAGATTCAGACGTTACTTATGTTTTCTTATCCTTTTCATCTTGATGGTACTTGTCCAGTAAAATCTGGTTTAATTCTTCTTGTGCTCTTAAAATTCGTTCGTTTTCTTCTTTAACATTTCTTATTTCAGTTTTTAAGTCCTTAACCGTACGTAATAATTCAAATGATTGATCGTTCACTTCTACGTAGATTTCTTCATTAGTATTTTCATGTTCGTTATTATTACGTTCATTACGAGGAGATCTATCCTCTGTTGATTCTTCCGATATGTCCATACCTGCAAACTAAATGTCAAGTTGTTCTGTACAGAAACAAATTTAAATAAAAATTAGTAACTAAATTTTCTAGTTTCATTTTTTGTTTTACGCACATGAGCCTATTTCAGGCCTAGAGTTTGAACTCATGCTCTGATACCACATGTAACATCCTGAAAATCACAAAAATTAAAATTTTTCAGAGTAGCATTAATTGCTATAATTATTGAGCGGAAGTATAATAAATGTTTGTTTGTTTAGCTAGACGTCACAATGTACTTAGACATGTTACGTCGATTATGTTTCTATACTGTATTACAGAATATGCGTGAGTTTTTTATAGCTAAAGTATACTATTGTTGGATGTTGTTACCCAAATTCAGGAATCCTAGATCAGTCATGCTTTCTTATGTAGTTGTCGATACTTTATAGACTTGATGCTGAATTCATTTTATGTGCTAACTATTTCCTTTTCTTGTTGATGATGAAGGGGTCCTATGGCCACCCCGAGGCTTACTTAGCTATTTAGCTAAAGCATTGAACTTCTGTTGCAGATCGCAGGTAAGAGAAAATACTGTTTCAAAAAGCATAGAGAGGTCCTATTTAACTTCAGTTAGCCTTCAATGTTTATGAAAATGAATTATAATAACTTGAAGTAATTTCGGGTGAGATCTATCCTTGTTTGATCTTCAGTTATACTCAATTTGTTTATGTAACTTTTAATTGAATCCTAGAATTTGTAATCATTATTAATACATTTGTCTTATATTAAAATATCGTGGAAGGTATTAGAAATTTGTTTTTATGACTAGGTATATAATTCCTACTGCTAGGAAGTATACCATGTATTTGATTTCATATTAAGGGAGGCATAACCTATGCTTAGATACTAGCAATGTAATACTAAATCTATTGTTTAATCTTATGCACTATATACCTTAACCTGTGTAGTAATGTTGTTATAGTGACTTGACAATAGTCCATAGTTGTAAACTATACACTATATGCACTTCTTCTATTAATTTATACCATGGATGTTTAACTATTAGAGCATTGTAATAATAACTATTGTAACTATACAATAGTGTTGACATGGGCTTTAAAGTTTGTATACTATGAACAAAGGTGGTCTACATAATATTATATGCAAGGGTTGGCAACATGCAACGTTAGTTTGGTTTAATAAAGTGTAACCATGTTATAACATGTTGTGAGTCTCGGCATATAGAATGGTCGAAACCTTAACCTAGGATATGGTGCAACGGTAGGTCATAAGTGATGCTTGGATAATTTATATATAGTAGTTTTGGCATTTGATATTTCCGTACTATAGTATGGTTCTAAACCATACAAGACCGAAACTTTGACTTTGTTATGATGTGATGGTAGGTTTGACGTTCTCGGTAGATATGGTAATAAGAGTGCATTTAAAGTGTTATGGGTGGAGAGTCTAATGGCGTCCCCATGGCAAGTTTTCATGTGGTTTCCTTGGTAGTGATGCTAACCCTAACTGCTTGGGCTTACCTCGACGATAGCAATAATATTGGCATTCATTTGGAAAGGAGTGGGGTTTGGAGAGGTCGACAAGATGCGATTTCTTAGGGTTAACATAGATGTTTTAGAGGTACCTCTCCAGGGTTTGATACCCCGACCTGCAACTTGTAAGTTTTGCATAGTGAGCTCCAAGAGCCGAGTCCTTATTTTTACTAAGTTTTCTAGTGGTGTGTTTGGATCTGGTTCTCATCGGATGTGGGCATGTTCCGCTCAAGTACGAGGTTCCTTCTGAAAGGTAAGTCATTAGTTTCAAATCTTCCTACTCACGATAATTCATAATGTTTGCAGTTATTTGTATTTTTGCTTAGAGCTTCATAGTCTTATATCTTTTAACCACACTCTATGTTATATGGCAGGTGCTCCTCGGCTTTGGATTTATATGTTCGAAACTAAGTAGGAAATGTGCTTGGAATCCGGTAAGCCTCAATGATTTCCTATAGGTTTCAACTTGGAAAACTTTTGGTCCTTGTCTGGTGTTAGCTGAATGCTTCATTATTATGGTCTGGCTGTTAGTATTGTTGTCATTGTAGAGTTTGTAAGCTGTATGGAAAGCGTAGGGAGGATTGAATCCTCGACCTACCTCTACGTTGATGCTACAACGTTTTACTGTGTAACAATTTGTTGAAAGTGTAACGACTGTGTGAAAAGGGTTAAACCCTCGACAATTTGATAATTGAAAAAGGTTATCGTATTTTGGAACTTAATGCTTTTTACAAGAGCTGTGCCTGAGAGAAACGCTCTAGGCAGTTTGCGTTATTTTAATCGATGTTTTTTATATAATGACAAGGGAGAAGTCCCATTCCTGAAAGCTTATAATATGTTGAGATTTGTTCAAAGGCCGACCGCCGAAACTGGCTAATCCCTAGTTTTGTAGTTTCAAACCCTAAACTTGTTTTTTGTAAAAGAAATGAATTCAGAAGTTTTGTTAAGTCGATTTTAATGCCGAGACCTAGTCTCGTATATCTACATTCGTTTTGTCGAAGGATGATTGTTAACTTAGATTTATTATTCAACTGCTTTGTTGCCAATGTCGAATGTGGTTTCTGCGTTTCGGTTAGGCTTGTGCAGGGTATTTGGAATCATGCCTGTGTTATTCTATGTTTGAACAAGGGCTATAATCCTTGTTTGGAACCCTGTTGTAGTGAGTTTGGTATTTAGGAATGTATTAAGGGTTCGGCTGTGAGGCTGGTTATGAACTCTTCTCAACACTAATGGCTATTTTGGTTCTCTTAAACTGTATAATCGATAAGGGTTTCGACTGTAACCTGTAGGTGTAGACTGTAAGTGAAAATCCTTGTATAGTCAAGCTCTATCTTGTAAATTATATTTTGATTTGATAAAAATTTAACTTAGTTTAACTGAGAGCAACTAGGGTTTGAGACTTAGGACATTCGTCTGAAATAATAGTTGTCCTGTGTTAATTTAATCTATAATATCAATGATAAGATAAAATGTTAGTAGTTCTGCATACTAAGTATGTTTTTTTCGACCTCCTTTACAGTTGTTTCAGCTCATAAATGTTGATGAAATTCTATAGTGAATGTTTCGACACTATAATGTAAAATACTAATATGTATTAATAGGATATTCAAATGAAAAAAAATAATAATAAGAGAATAGATATTATTTGTCTTCTACAAAGAAATAGTTAACCTATACTGAATCTTAGGTTTATGTAGAAATATGGAAATGTTTATGCCTTATTTACTTATGTTGCTACAATTGTAAGAGTATTACCATGTCTATATAGTATGGATGTTACTATGTTTTTCTATGACTGAAACATAAGATATTTTAATTGAAATTTATAAACAGATAAGGAAATACAAGAAAACATAACAGACTTTGTCTATTCAATCATTCTATCTATTGCGTAGCATTTATCTATTTTTAAACACCCTTCCCTGTACTAGAGTATGGCACAAGGACAATGCGTGGAAAAATACAGGGAAGTAATTTATTCTATCATTTCATATAACTTCTTCAACAAATTACAGAATCATAATCAGTTCAGAAAATCAAACATTTACTTTTGCATGATGATAACTATCAACATTCAACTAATAAATCCTAAATCAACAATTATAGAAAATAAATTATAACTACTTAGGAAATGAAATAACAGTAGAACCTACAAATGTAGATAGGGTGGACAAACATCCAAAGAGGCCTGTTCCTCCCAACCTTTTCCAGAAGAAGAAGCCAATATCACTTGCTCCTTTGGACACCCGATCCTGTTAACTGAACCACTAGGTAGAAGACTCTATGTAGAAGCAAGGCACTCAGGTTGTACTTCCAGCAATCAATGGAGACTTGCAATACACCTCTAAATAAACCTCTGCACTTAGCAGAAGTGAAACAGAATTACACTACAACTCAAAACATAGCTTCCCCGCATCGAATCTCTTGTGTGCATACAGCAGAAACACAAGGTAAATTTTCTCATCAGAAAAAGTGTGAGCCTCTGCTCAAATTCAATGGATTATAAAGATGCCTAGGTATTTTAGTGTTCAGTTTCCAAATAAATGAGCCTCAAGCTCCAGTCCCATCTTTCAAGGAACTTTGACAACAATTCAAGGGAGTTGTCCCATAACAATAGCTAGTTACTGAGTTTTTGATGCTGCCACTTGTCCATTTCCTTCTACCCCAGATTCCACTCCACCTAGTGGGTCAGTAAACACTCTTTCAATAGTTTCTTTGGGTGAGTGTTTCTGATTTTATTTTATTAAATAATAATATTGTGCAATTAAAGTCATCCTTGGCTACTTGGCCAAATATAAAACTTTACAATAAAAGTTAATATAATGTTTCTCTCAAACATAAAATGTTTCAAGTAATGGGTATGTTACATTCTATCATGATGAACTCCCCTTCTGGTTCTATACACAATAGATTCAAATCAACAACATGTTTAGAATCATACACATAATTTTTAAGTAATGAAACATGAAAAACATCATGGAATTTAACATGAGCAAGAAAAGCAAGTTCATAGGCCACTAAGCCTCTTTTACGCAGTATTTCAAATGGCCCGCAATATATGGGAGATAATTTTTTGCATTTTCCCAAACTTAGTGAACTCTTATTTGATTTTACTTTCAGATATACATGCTCCCCAACTTGATACTCTTTATCTCATCTGTTTTTATCAGCATAGAATTTCTGCATATCTTTCATTTCTTTCAAATGTTATTGAACCTTGTTTACAATCTTCTCTAGATATTTTAACAAATATGTTCCTAACATTAGTCTATCAACTGTACTATTCCAAGTCATAGGTGTTATGCATTTTCTACCATATAGTACTTTAAAGGGGGCTATTTTAGTAGATTCATGATAACCATTGTTGTATGCAAATTATGATAGGTGTATATAATCCTCCCAATGATGGATTATGCATGACATACTTCCTGAGCATGTCTTCTAATATCTTATTGGTGCATTATGTTTTCCCATCTGTCTATGGGTGGTAGATTGTATTGAAATTCAATTGTTTGTTTAAACTAGAAAATAAGGACTTCCAAAAGTTCCTTCTGAAATTTGTATCCCTATATGTTATAATGGTTTTCAGTATACCATGTAATTTGAAATTTTATTTTAAGAATATATCTGCTATGTGTATTGCTTTATAGGTGTATTTCACATGAATAAAATGTGTAGCATTAGAAAGTTTGTCCACTACTACTAAGATATGAATACATTTTATTTTTGGAAAACCATTGATGAAGTCCATGCTTATCACTTGCCACTTCCATTCCGGAATGGGAAATGACTATAGTAGTCTAGATGAGTGCTAGTGTTCAATATTAACAATGTGACATTCTTGGAATTTTGCAATAAAAATAACTATGTATGTCTTTAAATTTGGCCAAAAAGAATGTTTCTTTACAGCAGGAATCATCTTTTGATAACCAGGATTCCCGAAATAGGGTGGTTTAAATTAAATTCCTCTAAAATTTCAGACCTGATTTTTGTTGTTTCAGGTACATATCATCTATTTTTGTATCACAATAATCCTATTTATTAATTTTATAATTTTCTTGTTGTTGTCCCAATTTATTTTCTTGATTTTCTTGCTGATTTTAATGTAAAATTCATCATTTTTAGTTGTTGTCCTAATTCTGTCATAGAAATCAAAATGAACTTGACTAACTGTTACCTCATACAACACATGTATTCTTCGACTTAAAACATCAGTTACTTTATTTTCTTTGCCTTTGATATGTTTTACCTAAAAATTATACTGACATAGAAAAGCTATCCATCTAGCCTTCCTAGCATTCAAATTTGGCTATTCAAAAATCTATTTTAATTCCAAACTATCTCTTTTAAGCTTGAATATTTTTACCATCAAATAATTACTCCACATTTTCAAGGTGTGGATGATGGAAGCTAAGTCTAAATTGTTTGTAGTGTAATTTATTTCATGTTCTTTAAGTTTTCGAGATTCATAGGAAATAACATATCCCTTGTACATGAGCACCCCACCTAGTCCTTCTTTACAAGCCTTGGTACAAACAAAAAATTCCACATCCGGATCAACTATCTTCAAAATAGGTGTAGTTGTCAATAAATTTTTTAGTTGATGAAAATTTGTTTCACATTTTTCTGTCCAAACGAATTTCAAATCTTTTTTTCTGTAAAGATGCCATACGATAAGCTATCATAGAAAACATTCAATGAACTTTCGATAATACCATTCTAGACCCATAAACGATTGGATATCTGACACATTTGTAGGAGTAGGCCACTTCATGATTGCTTTGATCTTTTCTGGATCTACAACAATTCCATCTTCTTATATTATATGTCGTAAATACTAAATTTGTTTCTTGTAGAAATCACATTTGTTAAACTTATTGTAAAGTTGTTGTTCTCGTAACACTTGTATGAACAATTTTGAGATGTTCATTATGTTCTTCCTCATTTTTAGAATAAATGAGTATATTGTCAATAAATAGTAGTACAAATTTATCTAAGTATTTGCTGAGAATATTGTTCATCATACACATGAAGGTAGCAGGTGCACTAGTTAAGACAAATGGCATTACTACACACTCATAGTTTCCATATCTGGTTCTAAAGGTTTTTTTTCTTATGTCTTCCACTTGGATTCTCACTTGATGATATCCTAATCTCAAGTCAATCTTGGAAAATATTTTGGCTCTCCCTACTTGATTAAACATGTCATCTATTCTAGGGAGTGGATACTTGTTTCTTATTGTCAACTTTTTTAATTGTTGGTAGTCAATGCACATGTGCATTGTACCATTATTTTTCATTACGAACACGATTAGTGCTATCTAGGGGGACAAACTTGTCCTTATGTATCCTTTTTCAATCATCTCTTGGAGCTACAATTTTAACTCAACTAGTATGAAGCGTTTGAAACTGACACTGTTCCCGACACAAGATCTATGAAAAAATATAATTCTTGGTTAGGTGGCATTCCTATAAATTCTTTAGGAAACACATCTTTAAATTCATTTAAAACATGAAATTTATATATTTCTTGCTTGGTTTCAGCATTGTAGATATTAATATTAACTGCATAAACTTTGCGCCCCTTCATAACACATTTCTTAGCTTGTATGGATGAAATATGTCTTGCTGAAATTTTCTTAGGCACTCCACAAACATATTTCTGATTTCCTTGGTCATCAATAGATGTGATTTTTTTTTTCAAGCAATCAAGTATTACATGATGTTGTTCCAACCAGTTAAACCATTCAGATCCAATTGGAGGTCGCTAAGCAATTCTGGAATTTTTCGTTTCACACCAGTTGCTAGTTGTAGTAGCCAAGGCTTACTATGTTTTGTATTATTTAATTTGCAACCTTCCACTATTTTAAGGGATACATAACTATGACAAGATCTTGTATCTATCAAAATAGAAACTAGTTGTGTTAAGATTTAACCTTCAATTTCAATCATTCTACATTGATGATCAGCTTGCCTTCCTTCCAAGCCGATGCAAATTATTGGTGTGCTTACAACATCTTCAACCATCACATCCTCTTGCATATTATTTAAATATTTGACATCCGCAACACTTTAATGGTGTTGGTGAAAATTTATTTCAAGCATAGGTAGTTGATTTGTTTCCACTTTGGGCTGTTAGATTTGAATGTATTTCACTCCTATCAAATTTTTTGTTGTTTCGAAAATTATTATTTTTTCTTTGGTAAAGGGGAGACTTAAACCCTTTCCTTCTACGTCTATCTAAAATCATTTTACAATTTTTTTTTCTCTTATTCAATTTTTTTTTTTTGTCTTCATGACAAAGTATGTCCTTGTACAAATCGTCATCTAGAGTTTTTGTTAAATCAAATTCAATTTTATCTCAAAATTAATGTGGAAGATAGCTAAAAAACTGTTGGATTTTAAATTTCTTATCCCTAATGTAAGGAACATAGTGGAGCAATTACACTCATCTATTAGCCAAACCATTTGTAATCATAGATCCCATTGTTAATTCATGAAATTGTTTTATCTTTTTGTCAAATAAATGTTGAGACATATAGTTGTCTTTAAGCATCTTTTTGAAACTTCCCTATGTAACTTTTCTTTCTTTCAAATTTTAATGAACTTTAAATCTCGGCACCACCAAGAATCCTTTCCATTTAAATTATAAATGGCCAAGTTAGACTTAAACTTGTTGGGATAGTCATATACTTTAAAATACTTAGTCATTCCTAACAACCACTCTTCTTCCCTTTCACCTAATTCTAAATCACTATCAAAGGTGGGAGCTTTGATCTTCTTGAATTCTCCTTGCAATTTTTCCTTGTTAGAAATTTTATGTTTCTTCCTCTAGGGAGAGGATATGGGAGTAGATGATGTGATATCACTGTAGTAGTGTTTCTTGTCTAAATCTAATCTAGAATCCGGCATAGATTCTTCCTCTTTCTCAATTTCTTGACTTCTAACCCATTTTTCACAATTTGGCCCTTTTACCAGATTACTAGATTCATGAGCATGTTCCTGCTCCTTTACATGCTCCTTTTACTCCACCTATACACGTACAGTCTGTTCATTTAATGGTTTGTAATCATCCTAGATTAAGCAACAACTGTGAAATGTTTTTCGAGAGTATTCCATTTCATTTGTGCATTTGGATCTTGTGAGCAAGGCTCTGCCTTCTCCTAGGGATGTATGGAGGCTTGGCTCCTTCTGTTACAAGGTTTACAGTGAAGACTTAATCCTCTGTTTGTTTTTATGAAATATATGGGTGTCGAGGAGTGATTCTGTGAGTATATATTTCTAAAGGGACTCTGTATTTGTATTTGACTGGTTCTTCGTTTCCAGAATCACCATGTTCAAGGTTTAAGCAATTTGTATAAAAAATCGGCTTCGTCTTCCTCCAATATAGGTAATATATATATATTCCACTTCAGTTTAAAGCTGGTACTCATTTCGTGTATTGATTTTGGGTGGTTTACATTTATATTACAGGTAATATATACTATGGAACATGTCTCTTCTTATTGGTTTGGAGCAAGAGGTTGCGGTTAAATAAAAATCCCACAATCCTTCGTTTCCCAAACACTCCGAGCGAGAAGGACTGTGCTCAAACATTTTCTCTTCCTGAAGTGGTATGTTTTCCCTTATGGTGGTTTCAGTCTGAGGCTAGTTTATGAGAGCTCAACTCCTATTAAATAGTGATTTACTTGTTTGATTTTAGATAATCGCAGGCTTGCGAAATGTATTGTAAGGATTACGCTCTTGAGGCTGAGAATGTTTACTCATTTCATGTAGTTTTTCGTATTTGTAAAATGTATTAGGATTTTAAAACCCAACAACTCGTAATATTATAAATTCGTTATTCTGTATTTGTTACAACCTTTTAACCTCGGGATTACTTTTTATATGGATAAACTTATAGGTTGTATGAGTTAGTTTTGTTACCAATTCATGGTACATCTATTTTTGAGGATTAATAATTAGATATATAGTATAATTATCGTGGATTAATCATAGAAACTCTAAGCCTCTTGGATTATGCATTAAACGTTATCATTTTATTTATTTTACTATGTTCTAGATGTATCTAAATAATTCAATGCGATGGATGATACCCTAAGGTTCAATCTTGTAAATTCTAGTTTTGTGAATCATCTTGTTAGTATATTAATAATTAAATGTGGGTAATGTCATGAGGGTTGACCTCTAGCCTCGATGAACTTATGTGTTTTCAATTATTTGGTTTATAGGTTTTTATGGTTATATATATATATATATATATATATAAATATAATTCTCTTGTGGAGGCATCATGAATATGAAGGTGTAAGCACAATTGATAAATCAATAACCTTGTGCATATATGTAGTTTCAACTTATGTATATAATTTTTGATAAATATAAAAGAAGTGAAGGGCAAATCCATAAGTCTCGAACTAGTAATGTATGGTTTGTATTAAGTATTTGTTTATGCATTTAGCATTCTTCCTAGGTATGGTTTGTATCAATTATTTGGTCTATAGGTTTTTATGGTTTGATATATATATATATATATATCTATATATATATATATGTATATATATATGTATATATATATGTATATATATATATATATATATGTATATGTATATATATATATATATATATATATATATGTATATATATATATATATATATATATAATTTTCTCTTGTGGAGGCATATGAACCTGAAGGTGTAAGCACAATTGATAAATCAATAACCTTGTGCATATATGTAGTTTCGACTTATGTATGTAATTTTTGATAAATATAAAAGAAGTGAAGGGCGAATCCATAAGTCTCGAACTAATGATTTGTATTAAGTATTTGTTTATGCATTTAGCAATCTTCCTAGGTTGTTGTTCTATTCCTTGCACAAGCGTTGCCATACTATGTCATGGGTCATTTTCAAGCTATGATTTAGAACATCATCATGTGTTGGTTTAACGTATAATATATATATATATATATATATATATATATATATATATTAATGGTTTAAGGGATCTTCCCAATATTTTAATTGAATCCTTTTCCATTAATATATTTACTTAGCGAGTTTTCCTACTAGGATTTAATGACCTTTGATATTATACGATAATAATAATAATATTTATTTTAGATTTAATCTATCTTTAAAAATAATTTTAGTTCTAATATTTGATTTTACTTCTCCTTCTAAAAGAAAACACATTAATACTTATATAAAATAAACAAATAAGAAAATATAATAATCAGAACCAAAATTTATATATGAAAAATAAATTAACTAATTAATTAAATTGAAATAGAACTTGAAACCCTAATCTAACTAAAGAGGATTCATTCTCTACATTAATAGTTTAAAAATGATAAATAAACTAAGAAATCAATTCAATGATTAGGAATTGAATTTAGTAAAAAAAGTTTAAAAATGATAAATAAACTAAGAAATCAATTCAATGATTAGGAATTGAATTTAGTAAAAAAAATCATTAACTTTTAAAGGAAACCTAATAGATGATTACTTAAAGACAATTATAGAAAATAAATTATTTCACATGATAGAACAAAAACTTGTAAGTGATATAAGAATACTAAGTTTTTAAATAACCAAAAATAAACTACTAGAAACTCTCTAGGACAAGATACTCAAAAAAATTATTAGTACAATTTATGAAATAGAAAAGTTTAGTAGAGTTAGAAAAACTTATTAAACTTTAGATATTCCAACTACTTGAGTGATTTCCACTTTCCTCCCAGCCATAGACCTTGAACAATTTTGGTGTTCATTCCATAGGTCACCCTAAAGCCAGATCAAGCACACTAGAAAAGGATAATCATGGAGTTTTTTATCTATCTTTTTACTATTGCAGAGTAGTCATAAGGTGATTTACCAGCTCTGTGTAAAGCCTGTAATAATCCCTCCCTTTACCATAGTCCCTCCAGGACTAACCATATTATTTTCATGGTTATTGAGTGCTTAAGGATTTACAACTGAACCCTCTAGTGAACTAGGAACCATTACCCATGTAATGTTCTCTCTTAGCAAACTTTATTTTTAGGAGGAAGACTCTTTCCAATATTCGGGATGCTCTCTTTTCATTAGGAAAAAGGTGTCTCTTTTGCTCTTTTCTCTTTCTTTTATATCTTTTTTATCTTCACGAAGTAGTTAGGGTTCACTTTTCTCAATTTATTGTTATTTCTAATTTATTATTGAGTATTTATTCTCACGTTGTTATTATTGTATCACTTATTTTATGTATTAATTAAAAAGTCATTTCCCTCCTACGGTGCTTGGTCCCTCTTTAAGGGGTTGTCCCTCAAGAAGTTAGAAGCATAAAGTAATATATTAATTTTATTTATTATACTTTGATGCTCTAGAGTTTATCAACTCAACATCAAATCAAAACACTTTTAGTCTCAACATACTTGATGTTGTCGAGTCACCAACTTGACATCAAATCCAAACATTTAAATAACAATATACTTGATGCTCTAGAGTCACGAGACTCAACATTAATTCAAAAAACATTATAAGTCATTAAAACTTTATTTGCAAGGGGTAAAAAACTTGGGATATTACAACATCGAATTATATTTATCATCATTATTCATCGAAACTGTTGTAGTGCTCGATTGACTTGCATTGCTTGGGTTATTTGGAGAAATGTTTTGTTGATTTCCTCTGTTGTGTTCCCCATCTTCTTCTTCCCTTCTACAAACACAAAAATATAGTGTAATGAGTGTACATGCAAACTAAAGTAGATAATCTACATGATCATTATGTAAATCAAAAAGCATGTACCAAGGCAATAACTGTGTCCTAAATAATACACATTCTTTGAAAACCAAAGCTCATGCCATCTCTCAACAACTGTTTAGTTGACACCTCTCGTTACTGTGTTTCCTATAAGTTTTATACCCCTTCATAAATAATAGACTTAATATACAATATTTTTGTTGCTTCATTAATTAGAAAATTAGAAAAGTAAAATAATATAAATACTTACAAAGTTCACAATTAATTTTTGATACACCAACATATACTCACAACCCATACTTAACCCAATCTCAATCAATTATTCCAATGACTCTTCTTTGAATGTTAGCACCTTCATGAAGGAATCCAAGGATGGTGAGTGTAAAAATAAAATAAGATTTAAAGATCACAACCAATATGAAATCTTAAGTTGTTATAACGAAATCACAATTACTAGCACAATCTTTGCAATTAGCCATTTTCTTCCTTGTCGTCCTCTCTCTTATGTGCTGAATGGGTTCTTTTTTCTTTCTTTTTATGCAACAAAAAAATTGAAAATTATTATTTAATGCTAAATTATTTATTTATATGTATATAATAGAAAAATTCAGTGATGACATGTATTTGAAGTACGTTGTTGTTGAGATGGCTCCTCATGCGATGCAATTTGTAATGTCTCCAATATTTTTTTATAAAAGTTATTGCCACTTCACGACATATCAAATATAATTAATCAATACCATTTATGTATTTATGCAGTAGTAAGCATTTAAATTTATAATATAACAACTTATTTATTTTCATTTGTATCTCCCTCCTAACTTATTTGAGATAACATTTTGATATCGAGTTAGTTTACTACTTATGATTCCTTGTACTCAAGGGAGTTACCACATTTCATTTTCCTTCGAATGTAATTATATAGATTTGTACTATTGTTTTCATGTCTCATATTAGTTCACTATTAATGGACATTAATAATAACAACCTCACTTAAATTAAAAATACAAAGGCATTGGTCTATTCTTTTAAGATCCATAAATAGCATAATTATCTATGTTAAGTGGCTAAAGTATTAGATGTCATTTATTGAGGTAATGATTAAACAATAGTAAATTAGTTTGTTTTTACGCATACATTATTCTTTTCCCTTTTTGCTTGGTGAAGGTTTGGTGTCGTGGCGTACTAGCCCCTTGACCAACATACCTTTTCCACACATAGGTCATGAAGGGCTTTACAATGAGTAAGACGAGGGAAGGAGGGGGTTGGCGTGATCCTCCCTAGCGCAGGTTCAACTTAATGTTACTAGGGTAAACACTTTATCAGGTTCAACTTTAGAGAAGTGGGTTCCTTTACATTAGTCCATTCGTTCACCTACTAAATTAAATTTGGTAACGTTGTATTGGCTCACACGTGGGCCAAGAGGTGGAAGTGCATTCTCTTTTAGCATCATCCTTACTGTGAAAAACATTTAAATCTACAGGTTGTGTGTGTTCGTTTTGTTGCACATTCCTACTACAACTACTCTTGAGGTTTTGATACTTAGATATACACTCTATGAAATTGAATTGTTTAATTCCACAAACTCTAACCCTCACGGCTTATGCTTGAATGCTATCATTTATTTCAGTATTACTATGTTTAAAATGTGTTTGAGTAATGCAATGAGAAGGACTATAACCAAAGGTTCAATCCCGTAGCCTCTTGTTTTGTAAATGAGTTTGTTCATTTTCATTAATTAATGTTTATGTTTTGTGATTTGATCAATGTGTGAAGAAATATATATATGCAATATTATCTTTGTGAAGGCGCCACGAACCTGAGAGTGTGAGCATGATTGATAAGCATGTGTATATAATATCAACCTGTGCATGTATTTGTTGATGGTTAAAAGGAGGTGTAATGGGTGAATCCATAAAGATCAAACCCTAGTACTTTTATGGTTTGTATTAAATATTTACATGTTTAATGGAATAGCTTAGGCCATAGTATCGGCTCTTTTCCATAATGATAAGTATGGTACACGATATTGTATATTTGTATGAAAATGTGTAATGTTACATTTCTGCTTATGTTTAAATTAATTAAATATTTATATATATTTATATATTATTTTTAATAATGTTATTAATATATATAATGGTTTAAGGGATCTTCCTATTATTTAAACTGAATCCTTTTCCATTATTGTATTTATTCAGTGAGTTTTATCAGTAGGATTTGAAAACCCATGATAACACAATAATAATAATTATTTAAGAAAATAGTTTTATCTTTTGATGTTATGTTATCTTATTTATATTTCTTGATTTTGAAACCACTATTAATCATGAAAAATATACTAAAGAATTTAGGAGTTATGATTCTTAGGATTTAAATCATAACTAGTACGGTAAATAAAATAAATATAACATCATAAAATAAATATCATTAATGTAAGACTAAAAACCCTAATATATCTAAAGAGAGAACCAATTCTTATTGAAATAGACCTTAATTAAAATAAACACTTAACTAACTGTAAATAAATAGTAAATCGAGAGAAGATTCTTTCAATAAAACTATTGACCCCCGAGAGATATATTTCCATGAATTGTATATAACTAGACTTCGTAAACAAATCATAACAGTGTTTTGAATTGATAGAGAAGAGTTATGGAAATCTTTTCAGTAGTGGACAAAAGAATATCAACATAAACGATTAATTTCATCTTACCATAATATTAACAAATTTAATTAGAACAAAAAGAGATGATTAATAAATATAGATAAAATTATCTCACATTAAAGATTCCAACTACTTTAGTGACTTCAAATTTCCTCCTAGCCATAGACCTTGAAAAATTCTATTGTTCATTCCACATGTCACCCTCGAGCCAAACCAAGCACACTAGAGACGAATAACCATGGAGTTTGTTGTCTATCTTTTTAGTACTTTAGAGTAGTCACAAGGTTTTTTACCAGCTCTATGTAAACCCTATAATAATTTCCCCATTAACAGAGTCCCTATAGGACTAACCATATTATTTTCATGGTTATTGAGCACTCAAGGATTTACAACTGGAACCTCCAGTGAACTAGGAACCATTACCCATGTAATATTCTCTCTATGCAAAATTTTCTTTTAGGAGAAAGGATTTGATATAAATTCAAGATGCTCTCTTTTCTTTCAGGAAAAGGTGTCTCTTTTTCTCTTTTCTTCTTCTTTTATATCTTCTTTATCTTCATGAAGTAGTTGCGGTTCACCTTTCTCAGTTTATTTTTATTTCAAATTTATTAAAGATGATTTTTCCTCATATTGTTAGTATTGTATCACTTCTCTTTATGTATTAATTGAAATCTCATTTCCTTCTTGGTGTGCTATGTCCCTCTTTTAAGTGGTTGTCCCTCAAGAAGTTAGAAACATAAAGTAGATATTAATTTTATTTATTATACTTTGATTCTCCAGAGTTTCTCAACTCAATATCAAATCAAAACACTTTTAGTATCAACATACTTCATGTTCGAGAGTCACACTACAACAAATCACCCCTTTAGGGGCAGTTTTGACTTGTGGCGGTTTTGTTAAAATTGCCTCCAAAAGATTTTTTAGGTCTTTGGGGGCCGTTTTCAACCCCCCCCCTCCCCCAAGTTCTCAGAATTAGACTTTTGGGGGCGGTTTTTTTAACCCCCTCCCCCAAGAAAAATTCCAATTCTCGGGACTTTTTTTTGGGGGGCAGGGGGGTTGAAAGACTTCCCCTAAATGTGTTTTTCAAGACGGTTTTTAAAATGCCCCACCCCCCCGCCCATGCAAAAAAAAAAAGTCATGAGAATTGGAGTCTTTTTTTTTTGGGGGGGGGGGGTTGTTGAAAGACCCCCACTAAAGATATTTTTCAAGGTGGTTTTTTTAACTCCCCCCCGAAAAAAAGTCATTAGAATTGGAATTTAGGGGGAGGTTTCTCTAAAGACGCCCCGAAAAGTCATGAGAATTGGAATTTTGGGAGTGGTTGTTTTCAGGGTATTTTTTAAGGATTCTAATAGTATGCTTACGTATAGTATTCTAGGCGATTATTTTGGGTTGAAAAAATCATATATATAGATAGGTAGGCGAATGTCAAACATGAAACATACAATTTAATACTAAAATTTGTGAATTTTGGTGAATATTACACTAAATAAACATATTTTGTGTAAATATAGGTGATATTAGAGTGTAAAAATGACCGAATAACAATTTTTATTTTTGAAAAAATGCCAAAAAATAGCCAATTGGCGAAATTTCACCCTTAAAAATTACCCTGGTTGTTTTAAAACTACCCCCACAAATTTGTGGGGTTGTTTTAAAACAACCCCCAAAAAATTCAATTGTCATGACTTTTTTTTTGGGGGGGGGTTGAAAGACCCCCCGGAAAGGCCCTTTTGATGGCATTTTTTAAACCCCCCCCAAAAAAGAGAAAAAAATTCATAAGTTCTAAGTTCAAGTAAGATTAACTTATGGCCTAATAAAAAACAAAATTTGAGCAATTACTAAGCATGCAAGTATCTAGAATATAGAAAATGGCACGAGTTTTCATTTCACGTAAAGGATTGAGAAATAATTGAGCTTTTCTCCTTCTTCCATGGATAGTTCCCTTTTGAGTGTTTTACCATGTAAAATCTTGAGTTTTTCCTACCCAACTAGCCTATAAAAAATATTTTTTGTTAATTGGCTCCACCTACTTCTTAAGACTTCCACTCCTGAATGTCCCCCTTTAGAAAATTGGTTGAGTTCTCCTTCCACAATCCTTATGTCATGGTTTCTTCCACTATTAAGGATCATCTATGGCACATAAAGGGAAGTACCCATCACCTGATCATCATTGTCATTGTTATTTCCATCATCATCATCATCATAAATCATGTCATTTCCAATGCCATCATTATCATCATATTTGTTTCTCATCATTATTGTCATCATCGCCATTGCCATTGTCATCAACATCATCGTTAGGTATTTACACCAGTGCAGTATGTGGTTGAGGCTATACATGGTCAAGGGATAAAAACCCATCATTTCTACTCAAAATATTGTAGCGACACCCATATCCCACTTGTAGGCCAAAGATTCTTTTTGCAGGACATGTAAGATTATATAGGTCCATTTACATGTCCATTAGACATAGAGATGAATATTTTAGGGCATACAACCTTTACATCAATTTCCAAACATTGTGAAAGGACCTAAGAACCATCCCTTGTGCTCAAAATATTATAACAACAATCATATGATACATTTAGGACAATGATTCACTTTACAAGGGTTGTGTGGTGGTGTTTTATCATGAGTATGGTCGATGAGACATTAAGCCTATTTTAGCTCTAATACATGATTTTCCTCCTTGGACCATTTCCATGACCCTGAAAATGATCCCTAATGTGCAAAACCACATAGTGCTTCCCATACGACACCTATAGGTCAAATATTCCCTTTACTAGTCCTATGCTAGTTTCAAACCATGTAGATGATCCATGAGCCATAAAATCCTCTTTTAGGACCTAAGATATTTATTTTCCTCATACAATGTCTAGGGCCATCGCAATCCCCCTAGTGAAATGGTGCCTATCAAATGCATGTAGGCCAAGGGTTCCCTTTACAAGGACTATATGGTGGTTTCATACAGTGTGAATGCTCCATGATCACTAAAAGCCTCTTTTAGGCCCGAATAAATTGGTGTTCCACCTTGGACTATGTCTAGGGCACCAAGAACCATCCTTGGTGCATAAAAACTTGTAATGGATCCCATTTGGCACATAAAGTCCACATATTCTCTTTATAAGCATGTGTGGTGATTTTGGACCATGTAGTTTAAGGCCACATAGGATCTAAGGCCTTATGAAATCCCTAAGGGGTTCACAAACCACAACAACACCCTAAAACACCAAACAAGCCTTACATTGGAACACTTTTCAGTGTCCAAGACATGGTTCAATTCTAAAATCTAAGTGTTTGGGAAATAAAATTTCTCTCTACGATTTCCAAGCCTTATGTTGGGCCTTAGGAAACAACACATTCCCTACAAAGGGAGTATTTGGCATGATATCAGGGAATGAGTTTCTTTCTACATATATAAATGCAAGAGCATACATCATGATAAACCTATCGAGATGCTTACACTTCATATTTTTAACCTTCTAACTTTTTCTTGCTCCGATGTTAAGATGGATCTATGCTAGTTATAAAAGACAATATTGACAAGGCAGTTCCCATGGACAAGGACCTAATTTGTAGATCGGTTTATTGAGGATGGATGTTCTTCCCCTGTGTAATGGTTTGCTTGACATAGTAGTATCAACATCCACTTCCTTGAAAAAAGATACACTTGGAAAATTGTTAAATAGAAAGTGTCCTAGCATTTATAAATATATGAATAAAAATAAATAATAAATCCAAAAAATAGAAAAATATGGGAAAATGCAAGAATTCAACCCCTGGTTTTCTACCACAATGGATTGCACTCCCTCCTTGATATTTCAAAGTTGAGAATAGATGAACCACCAGCTAACAAATTTCTTCAAGCTCCATTTATGTATTGTCCCACAATAATTTTATTTTTAGTTGGAAATAGTAGCAAAACACAAATCAAAGTGATTAAATAAATGTACAACCTATTTCACCCTGACCTTGATCTCCATCTGGAAGTAATACACCCACAATGTATATCCCCTTCCCATGTGACCCTAGCCTCATCTATCTAGAAGAATGGTTAAAAAAAATAATGGATGATTAATCTAGTTGATAAATTAATAATCCAATCCCCCAAATGGGTAACTTCTCCATTGGAAATCTTGGGTTATGAATCTAGTTGATAAAGAACTTGATCCCCTAAATGGGTAACTACTCTTGAGAAATTTGGCTCCACCTTCACCTCTTTGGGTATGGAGTTGGTAATTGTATCAATTACATACAATGTATTGTACTTATAGATCAAGTCAAGTCCATTTTTTACTATATGTAGTGCTTCATATGTAAGCGAATGTGAAGGAAGACTAGGAATATTTATCGTTTAGGAATTTTTAGATTCCTGCTTTTATGCTATTAGTTTTCAAGTTTTGTTGGGAAGAAAACCAAGTCTTTTATGATAATGGAAACAATATGGTACATCATAAGTAATAACAGGGGATTTGTATTATTGCAATTCCTCTTTTGCTTCCACTTAGGAAAGAAGGGAAACCATTTCTTATTGTATTTCAATAACTATGGCTACAAAATACTTAGAAAGAAGAATAAAGTTTGCAATAATTTGAGTTGGCAAGTCATCTAAAAATTGGTGCCTATCCATTTTACAAAGATAATTTGAATTTCCAAGTCATCTAAAAACTGATGCCACTAAATTTTAATGATGTTTGAGGTTAGCAGTAGGTTTTTTTTATTGTTGTAGGTGACTGTTTGAGGGATGTAATCTGCCTAGACCTCTATTTTGTGGCCCAAGGCTACCCAAACCTGATGATTAGGGCTACTTTAATCAACCTAGGCTTGGACACCAAGAAGCATACCCATTATAGGATCATATGTCTTTGTCATGATTAATATTCCATTTGCAAGGTCTATGTGGTGGCTTATGACCCCACAAATAGATCATAAGCCCTATATATGAATGTTATAGTGTATGCCCATGGATTTTAGCATTAAACTATGACATAAGCATTGAGAACCATGCCTAGTGTTAGAAAGCGGAATGTCTATCATATCCCACTTGTAGGCTAATGATTCCTTATGGAGGGTATGTGTGGTGGTTTGAGGCCTTGCACATGGACAATGAGCTTAGAGAAAAATGTTATGAACTAAGACCCTTATATAACCTTATATGATAACATGGGATTTGAAAACCATCCCTAATCCACCCTTCCTCAAAATTGTTAACATATCTTGCATGTAGGCTATGATTCCCTATGTATGCCTTGCGTTATAATCTAGGACTCCATGCATGGGCCATGATCCCCAAGGAAATTAGCATAGCCTTGTACCCTAAATTTAGACCTTGGTTCATGGTCCATGCAGCCATAGAAATTATCTTTAGTGTTACAAATATTTAAATAGAGACCATATCTTCCTTATATGCCAAATGCAAATGTTATGGCCTAAGGCTATGTCTTTTGACCTTGCCAATATTTAAGTTACAATAAATATCCATTCTAAACCAAAATTCATAAAAAGAGGAACTTTATCTTTCTCGCATGCCACTATTCTCTTTGTATGGATTTGTGGTGGCTTAAGGCACCACACATAGTTCATGAGCACTAAGGAAAAATGTTTGGCCCAACAACTTGAATTTTTGCATCAAACCATGGCTTAGGGACTGAGAGCCATACTTGGTGTGCCAAACCTAAAAAATGCCAACATATCTTTCTCATTGGCTAAATATTCCCTATGTAGTATATAGGGCCTTTGTGGTGGTCTAGGGAATCACACATGACCCATGATCCCCTTACCCTTAGATGTTATGTTTTGAATTGTTAATATGGCCCAAGCAATGATAACCATTCTTGGTCTCATAGAGATTGAAATGGCCATATCTTGCTTGTAACCCAAAGATTTCCCACATACGGATGACATTATGGACAAGGGCCCCATGCATGGGCACTGATCGCTTGAGGAAAATTTTATGGCCTAGGAATTTATATGTTTACCCTAGAACATGGGATAGGCCATGAGGGACATCCTTAGTGTTCCAAACTTGAAATGAACACCATATTACTTTTACATGATAAAGATTCCCTTTATAGGTCTTGTGTGGTGGACATAGGCCTATTATTGTCACATGAGGCCTAGAGACAACTGTTATGGCCTAAGGTAAGGTTGATGCAGAAAAATTCTCGTTACTTACATGGCATATTTGGATGTGTGAGGCTTTGACTTTTATTAATGTTTCCTCCCACCTTGTAAATGGTCATTTTTTCCTTGTATTTTTCCCTTTTCCTTGACACATTAATCACATACTACATTATTTTCCTCCCTCAAATTATTCACTAGTCACTTAGACAAATGAAGATCAATGTCCAAACTATGATGACAATATTAAAAGGTACCATGATGGAATTTCCTCACCTTTTGGAAAATTTTGTTGGTAATTGTTAGTGGTATGTCAATGCCACTCCAAGTATCTGTTAGGTCCACATAAAGAAACAACAAGACCAATGTAAGAACACGCAACTCTCCATGCTTGAAATGCTACATATCTCCATTGTGGAATTATTTTAAATAATTTGTGATCCTCCTTTATTTTTCCATTTTATATGCAATCCAAAATCACAACATTCCATAGAAAAAATTATGCTCAAGCATGTTATTCAACATTGTTTATCTTTGTCTATCCTACCATTATGGGGATATTTCATAAGAATTATAGTCCACAAAATGGTGTCTCATTGAGAAATTATATAAGCCACGTGATGAGAATATTATAATCACTCTTGTTGGAAATATCTTATAATCATAGAATTTAAGGGACCACATTTTGAACCTTGACCAAACAAATTATATTATTTTCATATTTATAGCTCATTGTTTTTCTTTCAATATAGTTGTGGAGGAGAAAATGCAAATGTATAGTGGATGAGCATTCAAATGTGGTTAGGTCTGTGTGGCCCCAAAACCAAGGGCATCTAGCAAGGATATTTTCTTCATCCTTTTCACTTGTAAACAAAATGTATTGAAGCCTTATCCCCATGAAATATAAAAAGGGGTATCACCAAGGATTTTTCCCCAAATGAACATCACATAATTATTGAGGCCCTTATCATTGTATCATGAGTATGAACTTGCCAATAAAGGTTTGCTTTCAGAAATACAAAATGGATCCATTTACCAATGAGTGATCCACAACAAACTTCATACTCTCGTATTTGTTTTTTCATATATACACATTTCCTCCTTGTTTTAGTGACTAGGAGCTTTAAATTGACATTTTAAGGGTTCTTGGAGATTCAAGTAGTGCTCTTTTTACTTACATTGAGAGAATCTTCTTTTAGTGGTGGGTGATTTGGCTAGATGCAAATATATTTAGTGTTTGGTCCACTTTAAACATGAGTAGAAGCTTAGTTGTCCAATGGAACCCCCAAAGGAGACATGGACATGAATTTTGCTCAGAGTGTGGATTGAGGATATTTTGAAAAAGTTGAGTCATATCCTATCATTTTTCCTTCAACAATCTATCACACTCAACTAAATCAATACTTAGGGTCCCTTTCATAGATATCTCATGTTAAGATATTATTAAAGGGAGAAGATAATTAAATGGCAAGTTAAAATCCCCATAAAATTTAATATTTCCCCAAGGGGATTTTATTCCGATAGGGGTTCTTCAACTATAAGCATATCGGAAGGTTGGAGAGAGGCCAAGGTAGAGGAATGGTTATAAACCAACCAAGGGTGCCCTGTTAACTAAGGATGCCAAAAATTTGGATCCTATTGTACATTTTAATTTTGATTTTATTTATGCTCTAAAAAACTTTAGAAAATGGTTAAGATAGACATTATATATACCCCTCCACTATTATTTTTTAAAATAAATTTATGTTAATATAAAAAGTATTTTTCAATCTTTAGTTTTCATTTATACACTAGATTTAAAAAAAACAAAACAAGACCTTTTCATTCTGAAAAGAATTTTCATTTTCCCTCCAAAAGCAAAGCGTGGAATTTTCAGTTTCCCTCTGAAAGCAAAGCATGATGTTATAGGAAAGGAAATGTTTCCCAAGTGAGAAAGACTCCCTTGATTTGGCTTGAAATACATTTGATATGATCCAGAGTTCTAAAGGGGTTTCTTATTATAGTTTCATTTGGCTTCAAAGTCAGGTTGATTTCATATATGCATTTGATATGATCCATAGTTGCGAAGGGGTTTCATTTACAGTTTCATGTGATTGTCTTTCTTGGATTTAAAGGTAGGATACTTTTGATGTAGGGCCGGTGCAAGGTAATGATACCCACCTATGACACATTAGTTGCAATGGCATGTTGGAAAAATAAAAATCTTATCATTAAAATGAATTATTAGGGGTACTTACAATTTTTTTAGAATTAGGTGTAAAAAGATGAAACGTAGAAAAACGGATCACCGTCCAGAATATATAACTATTATTTATGTAAAAGTGGTATAACCACCCCAAAATGTCATTATTTTAAGATTGGTACGTTATTTTTTCTCTAAAACATAATGCATGTGTTTGTGTTGGTCCACCATTTTGTTCTGTAAATTATCAATTTATGAGGAAACAAATATGTAGAGGCGTAGGAAACAAATGAATCTTGTGCAGGCTATTTTTCCAAAATTTTAAAAGTTAATTTTATATTTTTTTTAAATTATGAAAGTTAGTGAAGCCTTAAAATGACATGTTCAAGTGTTGGTCCACCATATTATGGTCTGAACATAATAATTTTTTTATCTTGTAGATATTCTTGTACTCTTGTGTGGGTTCTTTTCCGTTCTCGAAATAGGTAAGCCAATCAAAAGTTATAGGCCAAATAAACGACCTATTTTTTTTACAAATTTGACATGAGTGCATTTAAAAATGAATTAAAAATAGAAAACAATAACAAATCTATTCAAAAAATATATAGTTAGAATCTTTACATAGAGCTCGAAAAGTGTGTGCAATTTCATCAGTAGTGCACAAGTGGAGCATATGCAGAACTAAGCGTGAAAAAAATGAAGTTACAGAAATTGGTGTGTTCTTCCATAAGTTAGACTGAGCCTTAAGGTTTGGCAATTCAAAGCTAATACCAAACCTGCAAGGGAGCCATAAAACATTTGAATTCAAACACGCATGTGCGCAAATGTGCTCACACATATAGGAGAGCACACGTAGATGTGCGCACGCGTAGAGGCAAGCATGTGTAGATGCGTGCATGCGTAGAGGCGAGCACGCGTAGATGTGCGCACGCATAGTGGCGCACATGCGTATATGCGCACACGCGTAGTGGCACACATGCGTAGATGCATGCACGCATAGTGGCGCACACGTGTTTCTGTGCATGCACATGTAGAAGCGTGCACACATTATGTTTCACACCTTTAATTTTACTTATCTCTCCCTAAAAACCCCCTCCATCCCTATAAACCCACCCCCCTATCTTCCTATCCACTCAATCCCCCCTACTCTCTTCCACTCTACCCAATACCTCCTCCCTCCCTCACCCCTCTCTTCTCTCCTTCAACACAAGGGTTAG